>JAOXOE010029100.1:0-14972 GCA_028565055.1 Phoeniculus purpureus
CGGGGCCAAGGGCGGAGGGCACCGGCCGCGGGGCGGCTGCGCCCCGGGGTCGGGCGATCGCGAGGGCTGCGGCCGGGCCGGGTTCTGCCGCGTCGCGCAGAGCTTCGCCGCCTCTGAGGGTGAGGAGGCGTCGGGCTGCTGCCCCGAGCCCAGGACCCACCGACTGCCCCAGGAACTGCTCTCGTTCGTTCCGAAGCTGCGTGCGGCTGGGCCCGGTCACAGGGAGCACCTCTGTGCCGCCACCCGCCGTGGTCCCCGGCGACTTCAGAAAGGCAGGTTCGTAGTTTCAGAGACGGGCCCAGCCCTGTGCCCGCCGCCTCCGCCCGCGGGCCGGCGCCTGCCCGAGCTCACTCGCTTGGCGGCACCGCTGCGGACCAGAGGCGCTCTGAGGAGTGTTCGCAGAAGAAGCGGGCAGCTGCTGAGCCCTCTGCTGAGCGCTGCTGCGGAGCGAGTGCGGTGGGGCCGGAGTACATGACAGAGGGACAGGCCAGTTACCAGGTGGGCTTCTCGGTGGCTGCAATGGGAGAAGACAGTCCTGGAGGCAGTTGCGGTGTGTCAGGTTGCCGCTTACGCTTTGAGTGGCCGAAAACCACCCTGATTCCTCTAGTTACGAACTTCTGAACTCTAGCGCGAGGTTTTGAACAAGAGGGCGAGTGTTCCATCTTCCTTGTGGTTGAACAGAAATGCAGGTTGATGTTTGTTTAAGGTTTGTCCGAGTAACTCTGGAACCTGTTTCAGTCCTCAGTCGAGGCGTGAAGTTTGAAGTCTTCTGCCTGAGACTGAAACGAGAGCGAGCTCAGTGTTGCATGCAGCGCAGTGCTTTCCACTTTCGTTCGCTGTGCGGAGCCTGTGTCTGGGCAGTGTAATGGAGTCTTGCTTCACGATGTGGTCGGCTGCAGGGAGGGACAGAGGGAGGCAACCATTAGGTAAATGGCTGTGTTTTTCACGAGGCTGTCTCCTGTCTTCAGCCTTCTCTGCGTCCACTGGCATCTTCCTTCTGCATCTTACAGGACAGTGTGTTTTTACCATATTTTGCCTGGTTTTTTCCCTCCTTTCTGAAAGCAACAGTTTTTGCCTGGGCTTGGGAGGTTTTTTTTTGAGCCTTGTTTCATGTTGAAAAACCCTGAAGAAAGGATAAAACTACAGAGGAACCACTTGGAAGAGACTTATTTTGAGTGAGCGATGGAAGGTTCTTTTGCTGAACAGTTCTTTCAGGTATTTGCAGCTTCCTTTTTTCCAGCATGAGTTTTATTTTTGGATCTTGGGGCCAAGGCAACAGCTGTCTGCCATGATTGCAGCTGGCAGAGCCCGAGCCAACCTTTACCTCTCCCCACCCGTCTTTCTGCTGTGTGTGACCCTGCTGGCACACCTAGCCTTAAAAACGGGAGTTTTCTGAATTTGGCTTCCAAGCTGCAGCCACTTCGCTTGGGCAGAACGCTTTTGTGTGCTGAAGCGTGAGTGGCTGCCGCTGCTTTCTCTGGGGCAAAGCTTTCTGGAGGAGCAGTTCCTCTTTGAATGCAAAGCCGCCATGTTCAGGTTCTCTCCCTGCTGCACCGAGGACTAAGCCAGGGCTGCAGAAGCATCTGCAGCGCAGTGGTGGCGCTAGGAAAAAGTGATTTGAAAGTCCTCCAGGCCTTACAGAAGGCAGCTTGGACAGATCTGCTGCAAGGCCTAGAAGTTGATGGGAGAGACAGAGAAATGAGGTTCATTTTTGCCGACTTTGATATTGAAGCCTGTGTTTGCAAAAACAAAAAGAAACCTTCCCACCCTAAGGCAGGGATCTTTCAGTTTGGGTTGGTTTGTGGCTGTTGAGAGCCAAGCAGAGCTGTGGGAGTGGTACCATGAGGTGCCAGTTAGCTGTAACGTTGTTTGCAGATCCGCGCTCTTACAGAAGTGCCTGTTTTCGAGAGGGCCCTTTTTTCATCTGTTGACCGTCAGGATTGCTCAGTCTGTGATCTGGGCACTCAAGTCAGAAGGAACAGAAGTGAACGTCTCGTCTGGAGCTGAAGAATGTGGCTGGCCTGGTATAGCCTGATGTTTCAGTACTGCTGCGAACCTGTGCTGCAGTGGGGTGTGTTTGGACACCTCTGTGTGCAGAACATGACACCAGGACTTGCCCATGGACTGAAAACACCCCACCAGGGATGTAAAAGTGCACCCTTTTCGTTCAGCACGGCAGTGTTGAAGGGAGAGGACCACGACAGGTCTGTGTTCGCTGAGCCGACAGAGACGACTTGTAAGAGAAAGGCAGGATTTCCCTCTGTTTCGGAGGAGAAGCTTTGATCTCCACAACAGCTTTCACTTGTTGGAGGCCTTAGCAGAAGCTTTCTCTGCTGGGTTTTGGTGTTGTCACTGGCAGTTTGGTAGCTCGCCGCAGCTTTGTTGGGAGTGTGAGGAGCAGCAAGGACTTTCCCCAGCCGGGGTGATTCAGCACAGGAGTGGCGGGAGGTGGCGTTTGTTGCCAGCCCTGGTTACAGTCTGCTCCGTAAGCACTGAAACTTTGCTACCATACGCGGTGATTTACCGTGCTTATCCTTTTAATGCCGCTGATGTGCTTTAGAGATTATGTGCTCCCTTAAATCTCTCTTAAATGTTGCTGTCTTAAATCTGACTTAAATGTTCCCCTGCAGATAAAGCAGTTGACAGAGACTGGACATACTGAAAGCTGAAGTGTCTTGCTTATCAAACATCCACAGCAGCCGTGTGAAAGGCGCTAGACCGTCTCTCTTGTCTGACCTGACCAGACTAATCTCTGCAGAAGTACAAAACCAGTCTGTTTTTCAGTGTGTCCTATGGCAGAGCTTCCGACTGTGTCAGCCTTTGTGCTGAAAGGATCCTCTTAGACAGGGGCTACAGTCGACACGTTCTTACCTAGTTCTTACCTTGATGTGCTTTACACCTTAACTACATGTCAGCTCTCCAGCAGTGAATCCTGTGGCTAGAACTCGGGTCATTTATTAGTCCTGAAAGAGGTCGGTCATCTTGGGTCATGGGTGACTCTGTACTGGGTTCAGGCTTGTGGAAATGGTAGTGGGTTTGTTTAGCCTGCAGACAACTTCCAATTCTTAGACTTGCACGTAAAAAGCGTTTTGTTCTGCACTGGAGGAAAAGTATTGTAGTTAAAATCATTGGCTAGGAACAGGAATGCTGGGCACATGGGTTGGGAACTGTGGGAAGGGTTGGTTTTAGGTGGATTGAATGTCCCTGTCTGCCGCTATAATTAGGCGTTTTAGCCTATTTGTAGAACATCCTGTATTTAACCCCATCGTCAACATTTCTGTGTGAATGTGCCAAATGCCTTGTTTTAGTTTGAGAGGAGTGTTTTGTGCTCCTTGAATGCTCTCAGCCAGTGTAGGAAGGGTCACCTCATTTGTGACCCGGTTTCTCTACCTTAGTTTCTTGTGTGGTAGTAGTTGGACCTTGGGTGGGCTCCTTCAGCATCATCCCACATGAGACTGGGTTTCACAGCTTGAAGGAAGGGTTGACTTTATTTGATTCAAATATTTCTCTACTTTTGAGAGGAAAACCCTGTTATGTTGCAGCTGCATGTTCTGTTTTTGTTGTGCTGTGCTCCTCTAGGGCCACTTGTGTTTCTCATGGGGGCTTTGAACAGAGTTCCTGATGCTGACAGGGTTAGGAGCTTTGTGTCGAATCTGTGTGCGCTTCTCTGCTGTGCTCCAGTTCCCAACCCTCTTGATGTTTGTTCAGTTTTGCATTGCAGCTGGGGAAAGAAGCACCCAAAGGTGATTGTGAAACTGCAGGTACAGCTCCTGATAGACAGGCTGGCTGCTGTCAGGAGTTAATGTTTAGCTTGCTCTCACAGCCAGGCTCAATGTCAAGTTACAGGCAGACGGACGATGCTCTGTGTGTCCCAAATACCCTTTACATGTGCTGCCTTCGATAGTTCTGGAGCTAGCGAGAGTAGTTTCCCAAGGATGTGACAGTGTGCTTTGTCTCTCTCTCTGACCAGAAGATGACCCTCTTAGGAAGAGGTCTCGTGAGAACTGCGTCTGGAAGGCACCGGGGCCTTCGTGTTGTGTCCTGAAGGCAGGGTTTTGTCTGATGCTGTCCTGGGAGGTGGTGGTTGTGTTACCTGCTGAAGTGTCTCAGTAGGTTTGCTCTTTTGTGCTGTTATTTCCATCCCCATTCTGTTAACAATTTACAGCCTGTAAACAGCCGAAATGCTCGAGCTGCCTGTAAACTAAGCAGTGGACGAGGTTGTTAGCTGTCAGGAAAATAATTGCGAATCTGACGTGCCACGGAGCGCAGAGGGTGTCAGACCTGCACAAACTGCATGAACTTGCCTCTCGGTTTCCCAGTGCCTCCAGACCAGCTTATGGAGAGCTCGTGAGCCCAGCAAGGGCTCCAGGTGCCCTTGGTGGCTGCTCCTAACCCTTTCTTGTTTGAGGTTTTTAAAAAACAACAAACCAACTGGTATTTATTTTAAAAAGATAAAAGAAGGAACCACGGAGAGGAAGTGTCTCTTTGGGGACTGTTTGTGTGCTGTGCTTTGCAAAGGTGGATCCGATGTGAAACTTTCTGTGTGGAGAAACCCCCTCAGGTCGGAGGGCCAGGGATGGCTGCAGCATTTTTAAAAGTACCGGCTCTTCTTACTGGAGAAGAGTGTAAGTGTCTTTCTGCTGATGTCCGTAACAGCAGCAATGAAATCAGCTGCTTTTGGAGCTGTTAAGTGGATTGCATTTTGCTTTGTGAGATGGGGCTGCCACGTGGAAAGCCGTTAGTTGAGACCGCTCTGAAGTGGGCTGTGGAGGGATTTCTTGAGCAGGAAGGAGGCTCCTGTTGGTGGAGCATTTTCCTAAGTGTGCACTCCTGGAAGTGTGTGTGTCGCCGTGAGTGCTGGGTGTAGTACTGCGTTCTACTGCTTGCTCTTACAGAAAGCGAATTGTCTTCTAATGCGGCCCTTCAGAGGGGCCACATTCCATGTTGTTGCAGCAGTAAGGGACTACAGATAATCCTCAACAGTAAGAAATGTCCGAAAAGTTTTTCCCAACTAGGAGGTGAGAGCTTGGTCTGAGAAATGTTTTGTTCAATAACAGTGGGAATATTTGCAGAAAAGGCTTCAATGCTTTCAAAGCCACATAGTTAGAAAGGGAGGATGTGTTCTGTGTCTAGAGTCTGTTGCTTGTAGTGCTCCATGCTGCTCTTAAGGGTGCCTTGCACTCAGGAAACTTTGTTAGGTTGTACTGCCAGGCTTTGTAAAGGGAAGAGCTTTGACAACGTGTTGGTGATCACTGTGGTTTGAAAGGTGTGCGTTTAAGGGGAGATACAGTGGCAGATAGTAGCTGCCAGTAGCTAGCTGGGTAAAATAGCCACTACAGAAGAGAAAAGACCCCAAACCCACTGATCCATCTGTGGATGCAGCGTGTCTGGGGAAAAAAATAATAGAGGTCAGTGGGCAGTTTTGCTGAGGTTGGTTTTGCTGCCTCACCTGAGGATTTCTAGGTGGAGTGAAATCAGGAAAAAACGAAAGTTGCTTTCTGACAGGGGCTGCTGGTGCCGTGATGCTGTCTCCAGTACCACCACACAGAGTGTGCTCACCCAGCTTAGTGAAGATGTTTCAGCCTCCCTGCAGCTGCTTGTTGTCACTGGTGAGTGATGGTTACAAGCATGAGTACCCCAGTTGCCTGGCGACACGTCCTTTTAAAACCACGCACCAAGGGTTTGGTGGATGTGCCCTGAAGCCCAGAAGGGAGGTTTGGAGCCAGCAAGTTCTACTCAGTTAATGGAGTGTCCTGGAGGTGATAAGTTGTAAAACCCTAATGAGCTTATGTAGCATCTGCCCCAGCAGGCCCTTAGGTTCAGCAGTAAGCCAGACCAGTTGAGCTGAAGTTGCCATTTAAACTCCAGATGTATGTTTTTGTGGCACAAAGGCTTGCACTGGTCTAAATCACATTGAAAATGTACCCTGAAGGAAATCCCAGTGTGGCTCGAGGGTTGCTACCCTCGTTTTCTCTCACTGACAGCATCGGTTTTCCCTGGTGGTTTATTGCCCTCCTATCCGCAGTCCAGTCTGTCTGTGTGAGCAACTCCTCATCTCATTCGCAGTCAGATGTCCGTGCCATTGGCAAGTTGTTTGGGTGGTTGACTCAGCCAGATTAGAGACTGAGTCTGGAGCGGTGGGGCAGTGGAGTTTGTAAGAACTGGGGCTGAGAAGTAAGAGGTGGACGTGAGGTAGCACAGTTGTGCTTGGACGAGGACCGTTTGTCATGGCCAAGGCTTCAGCACAGCAGTGACCAGGATGGGTAGCTCTCTGCTGCACGGTGGCTTTCAACTCTTCAAGTTTCCTTTCCAAACGAGTTGTCTGAACACCAGAGGTAGATGCTTCTGTCTGAGAGGCAGAGTGTGTCAATTAACTAATTTATTAGCTTTTGACCAAGATTGTGGGGAGTCGTAAGTCTCGTTGACATAAAATAGGAGGAAAAGTTATTTGCTTGTGAGTTGGGCAATCTGTGAAATGAAGGTGCTTGGTGGAGGCAGAGGCTTGTGCTTTTTGTTCTCTTTCCTTTGGGGAGGAGAAGGGGAAGGAAATGCAGGGATGAGACCCTCGCCGCTGTGTCTCTTTGACAGAATGTTGGCTTCTTGTTTTTGTCGGAAAATATCCTGGTTACTGCTGCCTGCTAAATCAGGTTATTGAAATGAATTGTGACCTTTGCTCTGAGCCTGAGACAATACCAGGAGGAGAGCAGGTGTTTGGGATGATTCAAGCTCTTAGCTCGGCTAGGAAACATTTGGGTAGAACTGGAGCTCCAAGGGTGCCCTATTCTTGCTGAGACTAAACATAGTAAGAATGAGGAAGGGTTTTAGAGGCTGGTTGTGGTCAGTTGCCAGCAGCAGTGCTGTGATGAATCATTAACTCGTTGCACAGGACTGCCTCAGCAGTGCAAACAACGGGGCTGGCGATTGTGCTCTGCTGCTAAGTCAACACTGTAAAAAATTCCTGGGTTATCTGAAAAACATCTTCTGTGGGGGTTTAGTAAAGGACTCGTAGAGTTAAATCATGTACCCCTCTGCCAGGACTGGTTCAGACAAGTTGAGGTCTCTGAGGGCAGTTTTGTTGTTGCAGTTTGGAGAGCCGGGTTGGTGGGTGTCAACTGGTTGATTTTGCTTTTGTTCCTCTTGGTCTGGCGCTTCAGTGAGGGGGGACCCTCCTGCCTCCCCAGAAGCTCACCGGGAGCAAGGCAGTTAGGAGGTGGTTGCAGAGGCGTGAGACGAGTTGGCTCATATCTGTTCTACAGGAAAAGCAGTTCTGCGGAGCGCTCCTGCTCTGTTAGCAAGCTGGAGGGAGAAGTGCAGGGGACAGTGGTCGGGGGCCTGCGGCTGCCTTCCTGATGCACACAGCAGCAGCTTTGAGGAATGAGATACCAGTTTTGTAAGACCCGAGAGTCCCGGTTTCTGTTGTACCATCATAAAGGCCGGAAGACTTGTCTTCCTCCTTTTGCCTAAAACAGACAAAGCTTGAGACCTGGAGGTGGTCTTAGGGGGCTCCAAAGCAATTTATAGAAGAGCAGCCCAGTGCTTGTCTCACACTAGAGCTGGCTAATTTAGCAGGGTATAGACTACGCCACAGCGGTGGTTGTGCTTGTAAGCGCCCCTGTAGGGGTGATGTGCGTGGAGCTAGTGCAATGGCAGTGCGCTATGGAAGTGAGCACGTAGGAGACTTCTGACATGTAACGAAATCTGTAGGTCATGCACAGCACTCGGGTGAACTTTCACAGTTAAAAAGAACATCCAGCTTCAGAGCAAGCTGCTGCTGGATCTGTCAGCATCTGCCACCCCAGTGATCTTAGGAAAACGCTGAATCCTGCCAGTATGTGTCGCAAGATGTGACCAGTGTGACTGACAGATTAAGAAGCCAGTCCGCAGAGCCGCTGGCTGCGCAGGGCTGTTGGAATCCAAGATGGAAAATACTGGTTTTAAGTTCTAAGTCCTTTGCCAATCCAGCAAAATATAGTCAGGGTCAGATCACGCTGCGAGGCTTTTTGGTTCAGAAAGGCTTTTGAGCAGCCATTGCTTTATAACTTCTTTAATCTGTTGCCTGCTTCAGATTACTTGAGTGCTTGTCAAGGGTGAGACTTGTGTCCTGAGTGGACGTCAGAAGTCCTGTGGCTTTTCAGTTTTGTGCGGACTAACAGGTGTTGCTCTAGGCGTTGGTGTTGGAAAAGCCACAGAGATCATCTCACCTGTCCCATTCTCTAGAACAGGGTGCTCTCATGGAGTAGGCGTGCTGGTGCCGCACGTCGCTTCTGCTGCTAGGTGTAGTTTGTTTCCAAAGGTTTCTGCTTGCTTGCTTCTTCATCGGTTAAGTCAGGTAACTTGGTTCGTTAGTGATGTTCAGGCTCATTTGAAGATGGCCAGATTCTAAAACCTTCAGAGTTGGCTTCAGTGTTGTCACGGGCCATGTGGGGTGAGAACGTGCCTCCAGCGTTTCATACCCAGCTTTGTTGGATTTGTGATGCTTGACCTGACTACTTGTGGTCTCTTTTCCCAAGTAACAAGGGATAGGACAAGCTGCACCAGGGGCAGCTCAGGTTAGATGTAAGAAAGAACCCCTTCATCGAAAGGATCACCAGGCACTGGAACAGGCTGCCTGGGAAGGGGCTGAATCTCCACCCCTGGATGTGTGTAGAAGTCATGTAGATACACAGAGTTAGGTTGGACTCGATGATCTTGAAGGTCTTTTACAGTCTGAATGACTCTGATTCTGTGGTGATCTTCCACCTGTCAGCCAGCTGACGTTCTGCGCAGGGGCCTAGCTCACTTCATTTTTTAGTTTCTGTATTTCTAGAAGGTGTCACCGAGTCTCTTCCCCATATGGGGGACCACAGGCCATGGAGGGGCACAGACGTGCTCGGTGGCATGCGCGAGGGGGTAGGCGTGGCTGTGCGCGCAGGAAACGATTGTCTCGGGGTCTTGGTATCTTCAGCTGTGCTTCCTGTCAGTTAAACCACAGGCAGGGCAGGGTGCAGATGCACCCGAGGATGACAGCTTCGCTCTGCACCCTGGGGCAGCCATCGTGTTCCAAGTGTGTTCTCACAGGTGTGCTCGTGCCTGTACGCCTTTGACTTTGTTATCCATCCAGGACTGTTGTTTAGATAACTGAGAGTAAAGATCAGAATGTAACTAGGTCGCCAGAATGCAGGGCTTGACCCTCTGGAGCATGAACTGCAGAAGAGTTACCCCAGTGCAGCGAGATCTGCGCTCCGCTGCTGCCAGTACGGGAGTCCGTAAGCGCCTGTAAGAAACAGGCAGTTGGGAATGAAGTCAGCCACTGCCGGTAATGTCTTTCTGGGCAGATAGTTGCCGCGTTACTTGGCCCAGTGAGCTGGCACTGGAAGACCCTGTGATTTTTTTGAGTGATTTTTTTTTTTTTTTAAACTGCCTACTTTCACAATTCTAATCCGCTTTTAGGTCTCTGTTTCTGAGGCAGCTCTGGCTTTCAGTTGCTCTGAGTGCGCAGATAAAGCCTCCTACTGTAAAAAGTGCAGTGGTTTTGAGGCAGGTCTTGCGATTTCCAAAGACACCCCTGGTATTACAACACAGTTAGCCTGTTTTACCTACAGCTCTCGTCGTGTCTTCCCCAGGATCTGCTTTTAGAGAACCAAGTGCTCTGCACATCAAAACTGCATTCGAACTGAAACTGTGCAGATTTGCGTCACCCTTCTTGCCTGACGTGATGCTCTTTTCGCTCTCGTGTGACAGCGCCACTCTCAGAGTGTTGGTTTTCTTCCTTACACCACTTAGAAATTCTCTTTTTCCTCCTGTCTCCTCTTGGCTTGTGAAACGCCGCCCATTGCACCCTGCGAGAGAGGAGCGGGGACATGGTTCTGTGTGTGCTCAGCACGACCACTGCTCCCACAGGCACAGGCACTGCTCAGAGCTGCTGGCGGCACTTGGACCCCAAAGGGAGCAGCTTCTGGCCCTCAGGAGTTTCTTCTTCGGGGCCGGGAGCTGGCGCCACAAGGGCAGAACTGTGTTTTGCTTCTGTGAAAGGCACCAGCTCTCACACTTCCGAGAGAGCTGCACTGGAAGCCTTTTGCAGCAGCTCGGTGCCTCTGATGGCCTGTTTTGCTTTCAGCACCATTTTCCATGTTGTAGAGGAACAACCCTTTTAGGAGGAACACAAAACCTCCCCAGAACATTGGCTTGAAGTCTGTGCTGCCTCAAAAAAAAGGCAGAGTGTTGGGTTTGATTTCTTTACCCACCCACTCACCCACCCTTCTGACACTAACTTGCTGCACCTGTGACAGCGAGCCACGTTTGGGTGGGAACTGAGACTTCACGGAAGTAGATCAGATAAAAAGAAGTGAAAGAAAGGAGGGTGGTGGGTAGGTGAGTGGGTGGGTCAGGAACCCTGTAAAGCAGCTTCTTCCTGCAGTACCTTATGGTGCTAATAGAGGTTCAAGTGGAAGATGCTTCTGCCTTCTGTTGGCTTTTTCAATTTTGTGGGTTTTGGGGGGGAGGTGATGTCTCCTGACTCTGGGCATGTCGAATGTCTTGCTGAGAGGGGAAGGTGTAGAAGTGTTAGATAAAATGCTTTTAATCTCTAGCTTCTGTGGTAATGGGCAGCCTTCCTTAACAGAGCTGATGTCTGCTGAGGGCCTCCTTGCCCAGCGCAGCTGTTGAGCTGCAGGACAGGCCGGAGGGCTTGCTCTGGCCGCACCGACGTGTTTGTTTTCCCAGAGACATAAATGAAGAAAGTCAGAGTGCTGAACTGTCCTCCATGTGGCTGAGAGAGCTGGGGTCCTCCAGCCTGGAGAAGACTCCAAGGTGATCTCACTGTGGCCTTTCCGTACACAGTGGGAGCCAGTAAGAATGACTGAGAGACTTGTCACCGGGGTCTGTAGTGACAGGACGAGGGACAATGCGTTTGAGCAAGAAGGCAGCACAAGGAAGACATTCTTTACGGTGTGGTGAGGCACTGGAACAGTTTGCATAGAGAAGCTGTGAAACCCCATCACTGGAAGTGTTCAGAGTCACGTTGGATGGGGCTATGAGCAGCTCACTCTAGTTGAAGATGTTCCTGCCCCTGGCAGGGTGTTTGTGCTAAACGATCTGTAGGTCTCCTCTGACTCAAATCACTCTGTGGATTGAGGCCTGGATCAGCTCCTGATAATTTAGACAAATCAAGGAAAGACCTTAATTAGCCCGTGCACTGTCCTACAGTCAGTGGAGAAAACCCGCCCTCTCCAGCAGCCACCATTCCTGCCATTGAGCCTGGGGAGAGCTTGGAGCAACCAGAGCCCTTTCTTGGGGAGATGCTCGAGGTTCCGCAAATTAACGCCAGTTTAGAAGACTTGATTGTCAATGAAGTCCCACTTTTCTGAGCCAAAGGGGCAAAAGCTCTCGTAGGACAAAATTGTTTCCTGATGGTGAAGCTGTGTAGGTGCCCGTCCCTCCATCCTTCTGTGTGCAACAGCCCCGTTCCTGAGAACAGTAGGCAAGTACACGCATGTGTGTGGGCACACGTGCCTGTGTGAGTTAGGACATGGATACGGTGGTGCCTTTGCCACCTGCGTAGCAGAGTGGTCAACTCCTGAGCCAACGAGCTGCAAATTAAAATCCTTAGAGCCTGCCACACTTCCTGTAGCACTCCCTCTGCAAAGCTGAGGGGAGGCAGAACTCTCCGAGCATTTGAGCCAGTGGCTGCTGTGAGGTTGCACTGCTTTCTGCTGCAGGACCAGACCAAGCTGGACCACAGCTCAGCCCAAGGGGACCAGGCAGTTCTGTGATTTCCTCAGACAATTTGTTTCCTCCAGCTCTGCTGCTTTTCTTCTCCTTGCAGTTGGGAGTCAGGGGGAGGATATGTCTGGTGGCACAGGGACGTGTACAGTGGCCACCTCTGATGCTGGATTTTGTTCCGCAAAAAGCACAGAAACTTGAAGGAAGAAATGAGGAAGAGGTGAGGCTTGTCATTCCTCTACACCTGCTTTGCAGGGGGGCTCTGAAGCTTTCCAGTGAACCCTAGTTCACCTGACACTCGTAAATCCCACGTCTGGTTCATCAGCAGTGAATTCCTGTGTCTCCCAGTAGCAGGTGTGTGGTTATGGGAGGCTTCAGTGTGATTATTTCCCTAGACATTGTGAAATGAGAATTACCGGCCTGTCCAGATGCTCCTTTCCCTGTAGGGACCTTTTCAGACCCTGCTCTTAAATCCTTTTCCTTGTTTATACCAATCTTGTTGGTCTGTAAGTTGTGTTTGATCCCTGTTTGAAGCCCTGCAGCAGGAGCTGCCGGTCTCTCAGCAATTCAGGGGATAATTTATATTGTCTTACTGGGCAAGTTCCCTACTTCAGAGTTCCCCAGACAAAGAGTCTCCCCTGATCCCACCCCATGCAAGCACTCGCAGTGTGAGCTGTGCTGATCTGTAGGAAGAAGAATGTACAGATGGCATCGGAACGTCTGTTTCCGTCTGACTGCACATTGCAGGCTGATGGGTTTTACTACTGTAGGCACATTGAGCATCGTGCAGCGCACGCACACGCTGCTGAGCGAATCCACCGCGTTTCAGAGTGTGTTCATCTTGGCAGCTTGAAGTGTTCCCTAACCTTTGGTCATGGCTTGAGTGAACCTCCTTGTCCACTGCGCTCTCTCACCGTGCAGAGGTCTAAAGGCAGGACTTGAGATGCAGTGCTTTCTGCTGGGTTGTGTGCCTGAGATTCTTTTGGACGGTGTTTTGGGGAGTCCAGACTGTCACGTGTTAACGGCGGTTAGATGTTCCTAGCACAGGTATCTCTGTACTGTCCATGCCATTGGTGTTCCTTCCCTGCTTTAGGCAGCTCTTGGCTCCTCACTGGTTGACCCCAGAAGCAGCTTAGAGGAGGCTAATACTGAACGAGTAGGTGAAGGCAATCACTCTTAAGAAGGCAGCTTGTCAGCTCAGGAGATGACCAGTCTGCTGTGCAGGCTTCAGAGGCGCAGGCACCACCATAGTCCACATCCTTGGACTTGAGGGTAACTGGTGGGTGAAAAACCAAACGTGAGCTGGCAGTGTGTGCTCACAGCCCAGAAAGTTGACCGTATCCTGGCTGCATCAGAAGAAGGTGGTCAGCACACTGAGAGAGATGATTCTGCTCTGGTGAGAGCCCACGTGGAGCATCCAGCTCTGTGGGGTTCCCAGTGCAAGGGGACATGGACCTGTTGGAGTGAGTCCAGAGGAGGGCCACAGAAATGATCAGAGGAATGGAGCGGCTCTGGCAGGAGGAAAGGCCGAGGGAGTTGGGGTGGTTCAGCCCAGAGAAGTCTCTGGGGAGATCTTACTGCAGCCTTTCAATACTGAAGGGGAAGTACAAGAGGGATGGGGACAGACGTTTTTAACAGGCCCTGTTGTGACAGGAGAAGGAGGAGTGGTTTTGAATTAAAAGAGGGCAGACTTTGACTAGATCTAAAGAAGAGAGTTTTTACGATGAGAGTGGTGAAACACCGAAGCAGGTTGCCCAGAGAGGTGCTAAATGCCTCATCTCTGGATGAATTCAAGATTAGGTGGGATGGGGCTCTGAGCAACCTGGTGTGGTGCAGGATGTCCCTGGGCTCGACAGTCTGTGAAGGGCCGTTCCAGAGACCAGCACAACAGTTCAGCGAACCTGGAGAACTCCTTGAACCTGGCCATAGACAGCTGCTGTTGGAAAGTCTGGCTGCTACAAGACGAAACAGCCGGGAGGGAGCTACGAGAAACGGGGAACCTCAGCTTCTGTAAACCGTGTTCTTAGAGCTTATTCGGTGAGTTCTGGAGGTACTGACAAGGGAAAGCGGGCAAGACAACAGCAGAGGTTGAGGATGGGAAGTCCCAACCCTGCCATCTCTCTGCGGCCGTAAAGAAGGGTTAGAAACAAGACAGCTCTGCTCTTCCATCTGTGTGCAGAGGAGGTCCTTCTGTGTCTGTGTTAGAGAGACTACTGGGACAGCTGGCGCGCAGAGCCCTTGTGCTGGTGCTCCACACCTGTAGGTAGCTGGCTGTCTGGTGACGAGGCAGTTTGTGTACCAAACAGGTTAGAGCGAGACCCGTGGGTTTGGTGGTTTGGGTTTGGTTCTGTTTCGCTGTAGTCCCTCAGGCTAGGCAGTGCTCACCTGTTCTGACTAAGGCCGTGCCCCTTTCTCCTTGTCTCTGCCTTTACGTGGTGATGCTTTCTGCAGGTTGTGTCTGCTCTCAGGTCCAGTGTGAAGTGAGTGTCTTGAGAGTGCCCACAGCAATCCACTCGGCAGGTGTCTCTGCTCCCTCCTGACATGCCGCAGCAGAGCTCCCCAGTCGTGTTTACCTGAGCACATCTGCAGCGTTTCGCCTTTCTGTGGTGACCCGTGACCAGGACACGGGTTTGGACTACCCGTGCAGAAAGCACGCACCAGCTCAGCGTCGTGGCTCTGCGCTGGGGGTGACGTGCTGTTGCTGCCCGCTGCCCCAAAGGACCCGCAGCTCTTCTGCCTGCGAGTTTAAAAGCTCAGCCCCCTCATTCCAGAATGTTCAATGCATTAAATTTGTTTTCTCTGTCTAGGCCTGTAGATAACACTCGAGTAACAGCCACAGTGATCTGTAAAGTAGGAGGTCCTGGAGACTGAGTGGAAGAGGTCGCTTCAGAGAAGAGTAGCGAAGCCTGTGCCTTGATTGGGGAGATGATCTTCAACCTGAGGAGTGGGTTTTGGTGTCTCGTCTAAGAGAACAAGTCTGTCGTGGCCTACGTGAGTAAGAATTTGTGGATACTGAGCTGCAGTAAAGAACCTGCTGAATCCAAAAGGAAAGTTAATGCACTGATACTAAAAATCCTCAGGCAAACAGTGGGAAAAACCCAACCAACAGACTCCTCAGTCCTGGAGGTTAATGGGAGAGTCTTCAGGATGTGTAACTGATGTTCCCGACTTCCTTGTCTGCCTGACTTGGTACTTCAACAGAATCACAGAATCATCATGGCTGGAAAGGACCTCCAGGGTCATCGAGTCCAACCTTTATCCTATTATCTAGC
>JAOXOE010029101.1:0-14972 GCA_028565055.1 Phoeniculus purpureus
GCTCCAGCTCACACCCGCTGCCCCTTGTTCTGTCACTGGGTGCCCCTGAGCAGAGCCTGGCTCCATCCTCCTGACACGCCCCTTCACGTATTTATTCCCAACCTCATGAGTGGCCAGTGAGCTCCAGAACTGTCTGCTGACCTCTGACAGCCACATCCAGCAGCTAAACCCCCCCAGGGACATTCTTCTGGGCACACAGTTTAGGTTCTCTGCAGACACCCACAGCTTTCTCAAGAGCTTGTGCCTCATCCAGTCTAGTTTGCTCCCTTCCCAGACTGCCAGGTGGGACAAAGCCCCTTCTTTCTCAGCCAAGGATTCCAACAGAATCACAGAATCATTCAGGTTGGAGAGAACCTCCAGGATCACTGAGTCCAACCATCCACCCGGCTCTCCAAGTTCACCCCTAAACCAGATCCCCCAACACCATATCTAAGCCACTTTCAGGCACATCCGGGGATGGGGACTCATCCACCAGTGTGCTGCAAGCCACGAAGGGATGGCACGAGATGACCACCACACCTCAGCTGGGTGCTCCGCCAGGCAATGGAGGTGAGAGCACTTCCCCCGCGGAGAGCTTCCCTGGAGGTGGTCAGCCGAGACCTCTAGTCCATCCCACAGCATCTCCACAGCCCAACAACTCATTCACGATCCGAGGATGGAAAGCAGCCAGTGTCTGTGGGCAGGAGCCGGCACAGGGGTCTCGGAGTGATGGAGAGCGATGTGGCAGCCCCCGAACACCCTCTGCTCTGAGTGCTGGGTGAAGCTCCTGCCAACCACAGAGCTGGGTCCATTGCAGCGCTGCTCCCTCAGGAGCCCAGCAGCAGGTCCTGTGGCTACTTTGGCTGGTTGCTGACAGGTCCATCTGCACTGGAACCGCTTCCTGTGAGCAGCACGGCCGAGGCTAAAGTCAAGTGAGTCCTTGGTTCCCAACAAGAGGGCAAACAGGGTGATTCAGCCCCTTCATAAACACCGCCTGTTGCTCCCTGCTTTGGCAATAGGCTTCCGGGATTCGGGACGCAGCCACCGATGACTCTCAGAGCTTTATTCACTAGAAGCCTCTCCTGATGATGCAACCGACTGCGAGAAGCCTCGGAAGCAGGACCCTGCCTGATTATAGCCAAATTAGGAAAGCCCTATCGTGAGGGCTGCCTCCTACCCTCCCGTATCGCTGCTGCAGTTCGGAATCGGCGCTACCGGCTCTATTTTTGACTGCAAACTCGATGACTCATTTGATCACGACCAGTGAGGAAAACATGGTGTGTTGCCACCAAATACTTCTCAGACTCCATGCAGCACTTTGCTCGTCCTTATGTGGCCGTCGGATGGCCCTTTAGAACAGGAACCCGGCTGCTGTTATTGATGATTGATAGCTCAGCACTGGGATGGGCTGCCCAGGTGGTGGCTGAGTCCCTATCCCTGGAGGTGTTGAAAAGTCGCTGAGATGTGGTGTTGGGGGATCTGGTTCAGGGGTGACCTTGTAGAGTGGGGTTGGTGGTTGGACTCGATGATCCCGGGGGTCTTTTCCAGCCTGAATGAATCTGTCCTGTGACAGGACAGGAGCTGCCTGGACCTTGCTGTCACTTTGCTCCATCCCTCCCTCTGTCTGTCTCCTCAGCCCCTGCTGCTCTGGTTGACGTGAACCTCTCTCAGGAAATACTTCCACCAAAGCCTCAGTTTTACTCCGGCGTCCACGGCAGAGGCGTCCACGAAAGCAGCTGCCGGGCAGCATTTTCTCCTCCATTTGTCCCTTCGTGTTTGTGAGAAGGAGAAGGATTGAAGAGGAGCCAAGAATGCGATAGCACGCATTCCCTCGCCACGCAGCACCGCAGAGCTCGCCGCGCTGCCCTGACCAGAGCACAAACACATGGAGCATGGCCAGGTGGGTTTGAAACGTCTCCAGAGAAGGAGACCCCACAACCCCTCTGGGCAGCCCCTGCCAGGGCTCTGGCACCCTCACGGGGAAGCAGTTCACTGGGATGCAGAGGCCCTCCTGCTGGGGCTGTGGTGGCTCACGCCAGCACATCAAGGGGAGCTGCCTGCGGCTCCATCCGGCTCGTGGCATTGGGGATGTTTATCGCTCTTGGCAGTTCCTGTTGTCTCCAGGCCAGGGTCTCACTTGCTTCAGCCAGAGAGCAACTCCAGCAGCTCTTTTCAATTAACAGCATCGGGGTGGCTCTGCCCCGCGAAGCCCAGGTCAGCTCCATGGCATCAGTCTCCTCCTTAACCACATCAGTCACCTTCAGCTCCAAGGTTCCGCACCCCTTCCTGCACCCATGGCTCTCATATCCTCACAACAAAGCAGGTCAGCATCAGTTCCAGGCAGAACCTTGGCCCTTCCCTCCCTGCGGCGTTCCTGAAAGAATCCAGAAGTTCTTACTCAAACCTTTCCCAGGGCTCAGCTCTGAGCATGAGGGGCCAGGCAGCAGCAAGGTGACCTTGCTCTGTGTCCCCATTCCACCTCCTTTGGCAGTTGTCCCCAGCTCCTGAGAAGCCTGAGAAGAGAGAGGGGCTGGGATCAGTGGGAGGCACTGGAGCTTGTCCCTGCACACACAAGGACACGGGAAATGGAGCTGCAGCTCTGGGACTGCTCTCCCATCAGTCCTTGTGGCTGATCTACGTCCTGTGCCCAGGAAGGCCCATCTAAGTGTGGGCAGCACCCACAGCAGTACCCATAGGGCTGCTGGTGTTCAGGTGCAGCTCCCACTCCCCATGGGCAGACCTTCAGCAGAAACCCCAGGAATTTGATTTACTCAGAGGCTCCCCACCACAGCTCAGCACCTGATGGGCTCCTCTCCCTTCGCATCCTCCGCCTCCTCCTCCCACATTCTGGCAGCTCTCTGCTGCTGAGGATGGGCCCTTTGAGCTTGGAGCTCCAGCCCTAGTGCCGAGCTGGGCTGGGGAAGGGGCAGGGGCAGCGGGGTGCAATCTCCACTCTCCAGCCTCGGAAGCCTGAAGGGCTGGCAGCGGTTTGCTCTGTTCTTCACGGCAGGGCTGGAACCGTGTGAGCGGCCCGAGAAGAAACGAGGAGCAGAGCTATAGGGGCAGCCGGCTTAGCCCTGGCGATGCCCATCCGAGAGAGGGCGGCTCCGGACCGGAGGGTCGGGGGGTGCTCCGGGTGCCGCTGCGCCTGCGGAGCCGCCCCTCCAGCACAGCCTCGTCCTCCCTGGCCCCGGCCGCTCCAGCAGCTCCTGACCTTGCAGCCCGACATCGGGACTGCGGGGAGACGGGGAGTGTGGCTGTGCGTCGTCAGGAGCCAGGAGCCCCGCTCGCTTGTCCCGCCGCTGCCGACGCCTCGCTGCGGGGGCGCAGGCTGCCGCCTCCAGAGCTCCGCGGATCCCCAGGGCCCCCCGGGGAGCAGCAGCCTGCTGACACCTCGCTGTGTCCTGAGCAGAGCTGCCGGTGATTCAGCAGCGAGCTGGCAGCCCTGCTTCTCGTAACTGAGCATCTCTCCCGCAGCCCGGCGGCGGCGATTTATGGGGCAGGGCTGGCGCAGGGGCTGAGCTGTGTTTAGTCATCGGGCGATTTGGTCTCTTCCTAGCACCGAGCTAAGTTTAGAGCAGACTCATTATTCAGAGGCCGTCGGTGATAACCGGGGTTGGCATCTCGCCCGGGTTCTCGGCGGAGCCGCCTCTGCCTCGCCTTTGCCTCCCCCCGACGGCACCTCCCTCTGCTTCGCGGAGCGGAGCTCGTCCTCCCGGACAGCTTTTGCTGACGGCAGGCTGGACCCTCCAGAAACCTGGGGATGGAACCAGGCACCATCCAGCAGGACTGAGCTCCCCGTCACCGGGAGCAGCCACTCTCAGGTGTCTCTCAGTGGAGTTCTGACCGTCAGAAATCACCCACCCGGGCTCTGTCCCCTCGCCCTGGCCACCCTCCCCTGTCACAGTCGGGCTTCGTTTGTGTCCTCGTTAATGACAACCTTTGCAGGGGCAGGTTACTGTCAGCACGGCCAGGCTGGGGGTAAATCTTAGCCCAGACTGGGGTTCGGTGTCTTCCAGCGTTAGGAAACCACAGACCCCAGTCACACCCCGGGTCAGGCATCACTTCCACACTGGTGAGAAAGGGAATTGGACTAGATGAGGGAATTGGACTAGATGATCTTTCAAGGTCCCTTCCAATCCCTAAGGTTCTGTGAGAAGCCTCCACTCCACGGGGAGAGGGAGGTCCTTGCCCTGGCACTGGGACCTGGGGGGATTGGACTGGATGATCTTTCGAGGTCCCTTCCAGTCCCTGATGTTCTGTGATTGTGTGACCCCACTGCTGTTTCAAACCAGCCAGCCCCAAACCAGCACCTTCACAGGAAACCTCTCCCTGCCGCTGGGATTTGCCACCCACAAATTTTTGCTGTCTCTCCAGGCTGGTCCCACCTCTGGGTGCCTGTGAGACCCAGTGCTGGGTGACACAGGACTTGCTGCAGGGTGTTGGCCCATCACCTCGAGCCTCGTGGCTCTCAGAAGTCTCTTTGCAAGTTCTTTCCTATTCCAGGTGGCCACGTGCTTCGGAAAAGTGAGGTAACGTCACCCCACCACCATCTGAAGCCTCCCCTGAGGCACCAAGCCCGGCACAGCACGGCTGTGAAAAACAATATCTGCGTGCCATCACCCTGCCTGAGCCCAGCGCTGCTGGAGGGTCACGTTCAGACACCCTCCAGAGGGACTTCAGCCCACCTGGGCTGCTCTGCCCTGTTTTTTTGAGCCCCATTCTTTCCAGGATGTTGAATAGCTCCTAATAAACCTGGTTACTTCTCAGGAGCAGAGAGGAGCAGAGAGCTCCCCGGGCTGCTGCCCTGGGGGGACTGCTCCGTCCTGTGGCAGAGGGAGGGCACCCAGCACTGCTCAGAGCTGAGGAGGACAGCTCAGGATCCACCTGTGAAAAGGTCACTGCTCTCTGGGGTGACTCTGAGGCCCAGCTGGAGAATCCTGGCTCCCCAAGGCACTGTGCACATGGAGCCCTCCCCTCCAGGCCAGGCAGTGCATCCCCCAGCTGGGAGCAGCAGGAAGCCCTCGAGGAACCATGTAAGAGCCAAAGCTCAGAGTGTGGGGGGCAGCACAAGGTGGGAAATCCAGATGCCTGTTTGCATTCCCAGTCTCCTCCCAGGGAGGCCCCAGCCTCTGCAGCCATTCCCTGCTTTTCCTCTCCACACACGGCATTCCTTCTTTTGGGAGAAGCATGTCCAGGCGCTGACGTGGGCACCACACACCGTGAGCCCCGCTAAATCCCACAGGGTCACATGCACGAGAGGGTGAGCTGAAGGGACATAATTAACCTCAGGCACTGAGCACAGTCCCAGCGAACTGGGGTTGTGTTCCCAGTGGGAAAGGGACACTCCAGCCCTGACCTGTGGTGGTTTCTCAGCCGCTGGTGGTTCTGCCTTGGTGAGGGGAGATAAAGGAGCTGGATTGTGGTGACACTTCCAGGGGTTTGCCTGGATGAGGGGAACAGCTGGGGATGTGGGAAGGGGAAACTGTGGGAGAGAGCTGGGAACAGAAGCACGTGGAGCCCTCACAACGCTTGCTGCACACAGTCCCAGGGTTGGATCATGAAGCCCAACCTTTGACCCAGCACTTCCTGGTCACCCCAGCCCATGTCCCTCAGCACTAGCTCAGCACCAGCTTCATACTGGACCTACTGGGCAAGGCACGAGTCTCTGCTGGCGGCTGCAAAGGCAACCTCGTGGTTTCACCTGGAAACCCCAAAAGGCAACAGGTTGCCACTCAGTGCGGAACCAGCAAGAGAACAGTCACTGCAGACAGGTTCTGCCGTGAAAACCCTTCCCTGTGTGTCTGCTCTGCTGACCGGCCCCGGCACCTGCGGCCTTCCTCCAACAACCCTTACCCTGCGCTCCGGGCCAGTCTGGGGCAATGGGGCAGCAGCACGGATGGCAGGACAATGGGTTGGCAGGACAATGGGATGGCGGGACAGTGGGACATCAGGACGGTGGGATGGTGGAACAGTGGGACATCAGGATAGCGGGATGGTGGGGTGGCAGGACACCAGGACAGTGGGGTGGAGGGACAGTGGGACATCAGGACAGTGAGAGGGTTAGACAGCAGGACATCAGGACAGTAGGATGGTGGGACATCAGGATGATGGGACATCAGGATGATGGGACAGTGAGTCATTAGGACAGTGAGAGGGTTAGACAGTGGAATATCAGGACAGTAGGATGGTGGGGCAGTGAGATAGTGGGCTGGCAGGACACCAGGACAGTGAGATGGTGGTATGGTGGGGCATCAGGACAGTGGGATGGTGGGATGGTGGGACACCAGGACAGTGAGATGGTGGGATGGCAGAACACCAGGACAGTGGGATGGTGGGACATCAAGATAGCGGGATGGTGGGGTGGCAGAACACCAGGACAGTGGGATGGTGGGACACTCCCCACCTCCCCCCGCCCCGCTCTGACCCCCTATTCCCTGTCGGGTTTCCCTTCTCCCCTTTTCGTTCCCGTATCCCCATCCCGAGGGCGCTGCGCAGGGGAGCCGGAGGGCCCCGCAGCCCCGCCCTGCCCCGCCCTCCCCGCACGCCATTGGCCAGGAGAGTTTGGCGAGAGGCCGGAGATTGGCTGAGGGCGGCGCCGGCCGCCAATGAAAAGCGGCGGGAGCGGGCGCGGAGCTCAGCGCGGAGAGCGGAGCGGAGCGGGCAAGGTGAGTCCGGACAGACCGACGGGGCTGGGGCGGCCACGGCCACGGCCACGGCCACGGCCACGGCCACGGCCACCGGCACAGCTAGAAAAATTAATAGGATTTAAAAACATTTTTCTCCTTTTTTTCTCTCTCCTTTTTCTTCCCTTTTTATTTTCTTTTCTCTTTCCTTTTCCCTCCCTTTTCCCCCCTTTTCCTCCCCATTTCCCCTTTCTCCTCTATTTTTACCTCCCTTTCCCCCTTTTCTGCCCCTTTCCCCCTTTTCCGTTCTTTCCCCCCGTTTCTCCCCCTTTCCCGCCTTTTACCCCACTTTTCCACTTTTTTTTCTTTTTTTAATTCGTTTCTCCTCATTTTCC
Organism: Phoeniculus purpureus; assembly: GCA_028565055.1. Classification (NCBI taxonomy): domain Eukaryota; kingdom Metazoa; phylum Chordata; class Aves; order Bucerotiformes; family Phoeniculidae; genus Phoeniculus; species Phoeniculus purpureus. The sequence continues at coordinate 7,001 of JAOXOE010029101.1, forward strand.
CTTATTTTTGTTGGTTCTACCCGTCTCTTCCCCCGTCTCCCTTCCCCTCGCGTTATCCCTTGAGCAGCCCCTGCGCTGACTGGGTTGGCTGAGACCCCGTTCCAAGGTGAGGGACGAGCCCCCCCAGCTCTGAGCGCGGTGGAGGGTCGCTGCAGCCGCAGGAATTCTGCGGTTCCCTGTACCCCAGCGCAAAGCTGCTGGAGGCTCTGGAGCAGCTGCCAGGCTGGAAGCCCCTCGCCCTGAGCCAGGCTTTGCAGCACAGGATGGGCTCCACACTGCCAGGATGTGGGATCCATCCCGGTGGGCACAAGGAATCCCTCCAGTAGGGAGGTTTCTTTATCCCACAGCTGGAATCCAGCTGTGGCCACATGCGCTGGCTCTGCCCGGCTGCAGTATCCCATCCCAAGCTGCCCCTGGGCCCATTGCTGTTCAAGAAATCCCCTTCAGCAGAGCTTTGTGCTCATTTTGGGGGAGAAATCCCTCCCAGGGAGGGGGCTGAGACCCTGGAACGGGCTGCCTGGGGAGGCAGTGGCTGCTCTGTCCCTGGCAGTGCCCAAGGCTGGGCTGGCTGGGGCTCTGGGCACCCCGCTCAGGCAAGTGGTGCTGCTGCCCAGGGCAGGGGGTTGGCGCTGGGGGAGCTCTGAGCTCTCTCCTGACCCACCCCAATCTGGGGTTCTGAGGTGAAAAGCAGCAGCCTGCTGTCGCTCAGGTTCCCGCTGGCCAAGCCCTGCATCCCCACAAGTCCCAGGGCTGTGGACTTTGACCAGGAGTGCCAGGGTTCCCGAGATGCCCTCTTGGCACTGTGTGAGGTGGCACGAGGAGGATTTTCATTCCTGAACTAAAACCAGTGTGGAATAGGGGTGGTCGGGGAGCAGCTGCTCCTCAGACCCTGTTGCAGGACCTCTGTCACCACATAAGTAGGAGATGAGTTAGACGCCGACTGCCAGCGCGTCTCGGTTTCCACATTGTTGTCACCCTGCCTCTTGGTGCCAGTTGGCGCCAAGCGGGCAGTGCCACGTGCTGTGTCCTGGGACTGGCCTCTGCGGGGCCTCCAGGGTGCAGGGCACCTTCAGACCGCCCTGGTAGGGGGGCTGGCAGCCTCGCCTGACCTGCTGCTGTCCTTGGGGACCCTTCCCTGGCTGTCAGTGTGGGAAGGGCCAGCCTGGCTTAGAGCTGGAGGTCCCTCTGCCCCGTGAGGTTTGATCATCTGCTCCATCCCCAAAACTGGCACAGGCTGCTGGGGAGGGGTTCAACTGCCATCCCTGGGTAGGTTTCACAGTTGGGGAAATCAGGAGCTCAGGGACAGGGTTAGACTCGGAGATCTTTGAGGGTCTTTTCCAACCTGAGATGGTTCTGGGATTCTGCAAAGAACTGCTGGACTTGGGGGAAGACTGGGCGCTGCTGGCAGGTCACCCTGGGCATTGGTGTTTGGCGCTGAGGGTCACCGTGGTCTGGTCTGGGTGCCAGGGCAGTGCTGTGGCGCCGTGCTCCAGCTGGGAGCTGTGGCCTGCCTCAAATGCCTCATTTTGGGGTGGGAGTGAGTGGCCTCTCCTTCCCCTCCTGCCTCTGGCTCAGCTGAGCCCACCCTGGGGACCCCGGGCAAGTGGGGTGGCCCTGACTCTGCTGGCACATGGGGCGTCCAGGGCTCAGGAGGACCTGCTGGGAAGGTCTTGTCTGATGTGTCACTCCCAGAGACCCCCTCGGGCACGTCCTTAGGGTCCTGGCTGCCGCAGCTTCCGTGGGGAGGGCACCTTTGGATGCCCTTGGGAAGCTCTGAGTGGAGCCCAAGGGTACAGCTATGGGCTGTCTGCTGCTGGCTGGGCTGTGCTCACTGAGATTGTTGGACCATGCTGCCTTGCCCCAGGGCTCCTGAGTGGGCTGCAGCCCAGACTTGGGGCTCTCTTGAGGAGGGAGCAGAGAAGCAGGGCTGGATGTGAGCTGCAAGGGAGACTGAGCAGGTCTGTGCTGAGGAGCGGAAGTACATCCCTGTGCCAGACCCAGCTCCAGGAGCTGCTCCAGCGTCACCCACAGGGGACGGAGCTGCGAGGCTGCGCAGGGCCAGCGCGGGGGCTTCCAAGGCTCCTGAAAGACTTGCGAGTGCAGAACTCCCCGGAGCCTGTCCAACGTGTGCAGCTGGTACAAAATGACACCAAAACAAGGGGGTAGAAACCCTAAAGATGAATAACACAGCCCCTGGGCCACTCCCTGAGTAGCCCATGCCCACGGAGAAGCGGGTGCTGCTGCAGTCGGAGGGTGTCGGATCCCCCGCCCCACGGGCCGGGCACTTCCCCGGGCCAGGGCGGGTTTGCCCTTGGCTCCGGCAGCGTCGCGCAGCCGGTCTGAGCACGTCGGGGCGGGCGGGTCTGGAACCCATTAGGGCTTGTTGCGAGGCGCTGGCAAAGGGCTTTTCACTCGCTGTCGGGTTTCATTACCGTCGCTGCCCTGCCTGGCGGCTCGGGGGATCCTGTCGGAGGAAATGAAGGCGGCATGAGCGAGCGGGGCGGCGCTGCCGGCGAGGGGCTCGTTCGCCTTCGGCTGCGCGGAGAGCGGGGGCGTCGTTCGGGAGGGCTGGCACCGCGGGCACCCCTGGAGCGGCTTCGGCGGGGTGGGTTCGTGTCCTGCTCTCCCTCAGCTCAGCCCGCGTTGGCAGGAGGAGACGATAACCCGCAAAGGCGAGAGCTGTTCGGAGCCAAGGTAAATTCACCCGGTTCCTGCGAATGTTGGCTCTTTAACTCCTTCCCCGGGTCCCTCAGGGTCTGGGGTTTTGCCAACGCCCCAGCAGACTGCAGGGCAGGAAAAGGGTGTTGCCGCTGCTGCTGCTGGGCTGAGCCGGCCCTGGGACTCAGGGGGGCTCGGGGTGGGGGCAGGAGCCTCCGGTCTCCATCATTGAAGCGCCAGAGCTGCTGAACTCACCCTGACTGGGAACTCTGCCCCAGTAGTGCCCAAACATCTCGGGCTCTTTACACTGGAGACTCGCCTTTTTAATGAGTTTAGTGTCGTTTGCGATGAATTTCCTCAAGCTCAGTCCCGTGACCAGGCTGTGCAGGGCCCGCGGGTATTTGCACGGTGCTGGGGCACGTGGCCACCTTGCTGGGGGAGACGCTCGGCTCCCCAGAATGGGGGTTGTGCCCAGCAGCAGCTGCTGCAGGACACATCATTGGACTCATGATGATCTTCTGGGGCCCCTTCCAGTCCCTAATGTTCTGTGAACCCTCAGCTCTGTCCCAAACCTCCTTGCGAGCACTTTGGACGGGCAGCTCCAGCCGAGCCATCGCCCTGGGTGTTGCTCGTCAGCAGGAGCACTGCCAGGACCTGCCTGAGCATCTCCCTCTCTGCTGCTTGATCATAGAACACTAGGGACTGGAAGGACCTCCAGAGATCATCCAGCCCAATCCCCCTGCCACAGCAGGATCCCCCAGATCCAGTCGCACAGGAACATGGCCAGGAGGGTTTGAAACTTCTCCAGAGAAAGAGACTCCACATCCCCCCTGGGCAGCCTGTTGTGATGCTGGACGATTAGGCCACCAGAGGTTCTTCGTTCCCTGCAGACATCCCAGCTCCTGGTTATAGTCTCCACTAGCAGCCGGCACCTTCTCTACAAAGTCTCGATGGCCAAGGGGGTTGGTCCCTGTGTTGCTGATGGGTTATAGGTGGCTGCATTGCCCCGTGTGCCCCTCAGCTCGTGCTGGTGGGACCAAACCCCTGCTCCAGGAGCAGAGTCCCTGTGTTGGAGCCCAAGGGAGGAAACGCTGTGGCGGCTGCCAGGGGAAACAGATGTTGGCTTAATGCAGAAACCTGCTGGGCTCCCCTGAGCATTTATAGGGCTGAAGTCAGACAGCAGCACATGGGTTAAAGGGCTGGGGCTGGGGCTTGGAGGTGTCTCGAGCCCCACAAAACACCATTTACACATCCCCAGCTCCCTCTCACCCAGCAGGAAGGTGGTGTCTGGAGTATTTGTGTAGGCTGGGCTTTCTGCTCTGCTGTTTTTTAAAGGAAATACTGGGCTTCAGCCGCTCAGGAAAAGAGGAGCTCACATGTCCCAGCCCGGAGCTCTTGCTCCGTTTCAAGATGGGGCGCAGAGAAAGGGAGAACTTTCAGGGCAGCTGTTGTCAGATTTGGAAGAGCGAGAGTTTCCCAAGGCTGGTTGCCAGCCCTGTTGTACCACCTCAGGCACCCCAAACCCTTTGACTTTTGGGGTGGGGGGTCTCCCTCCTCTGGCTGGTCCCGCCCTGCCCTGTGGGTTGTGCCAGATGCCAAGTGAGTTGGCAGCAGTCAGGGAGCTGCAGCTGAGAGCTGAGGCACCACAACCAGTTAATGTTTAGCTCACTGGGTCCCTCTGATCCCAGCCCCATTGAGGAACAGCCCTCCTGAATCTGTTGGAGCCAAGGCGAAGGAGAGTGGCCATCCCCAGGGCTGGGGCACCCTGGTGACTTGCAACAGGAGGGTGAAGTGGCCACCTCACGGGGAAGACAAAGTGCAGACGGAAACACCAGAGGAGCAGCAGGAAATAAGGAGATGAGTTGGGTTTTATCAGTTCGGGGGTCCTGTGAGCTGTTTGACTGGGATTTGCCCCAGAGAGGCTGGACCAGGCGATCCCTGAGGTGCCTTCCAGTCTGGGGTTGCGATTCCCTTTGAGCTGCACCGCACACACCTCTGGGGAAGTGTCTGTGATGTGGAATCCTTGGTCCAGAGAAGCTCTGAAGCAGCTGGAGGGCTGCTCTGTGTGAGCTGCTGGGCAAACACTGTTGTTAGTCTCTAGGGTGGCTGTAGAAGTCTGTCAGGAGCTTCATCTCCTGGGGTGGTTGCCTGAGCCGCTGAGGAAAAGGGCTGGGCTCTGGCAGGATGAGCTGCTGCCGTCTCTGGCAGATCAATCCAGACAGTGTTGGGCTGGGAAGGAACCTGTCACAGGACAGAAAACCGGCTGCCAAACGCCTCCCTTCATTGTCCCTCTGGGTTAGAGGGCAACTTGTGTGGAAAACAACCCCCTCTGGGCACAAAGAAAGGCTGAACAAACACCCTCAGCCCCGTGGTGGCCACAGGGGCTGCCCAGCCTGCCTGGGCCACCACAGAGCATCCCTGAGTGCCAGCACCAGTGCAGGCTGCAGGAGCAGAGCCAGAGGGCTCGTGGCAGCCCTGGCCCTTCGTCACCAGCATCAGCTGTAGCAAAGCAGTGGTTCTTCTCACCTCCAGTACCTGTCCCAAATCTGGGCGTTCAGGACCTCCAGCCCCAGAGGCTGGGGTGAGGTGGTTGGTCTGTGACCCCGAAGGTCTTTTCCAGTTGCTGTGGTTGTCTGACAGGGCTGCTGGGGCTGCCAGAGGCAGCTGGTTCTGTGCCCCTTTCCTCTCCTGCACCTCCTGCCAGGCGGTGTGGCTGGCACCCCTGCTGCACCTCCTGCGCTGGGTGAGGCTCAGGAGGGGTTGGAGCTGCTGCTGTGAAGCTGCGGTTCTGAGGTTCAGAAGAGATTTAGATGGTTCATATTGATCTTCTATTGGTTTAGAGGCAAAAGCAGCCACGTTGTGCAGAGACCTGATGGCAGCAGCTCCTGCAGTGCAGCCCAACCGTGTGCTGAGGGACCCCCGTTGGTGCTGGGAGCTCGGCTCTTCTCCTGGGGCAGGACGTGGGAAGGACAAGGCTGTGTCAGTGATGACAGGGGTCACTCACCTGAGTGCTCTGGACCACAGCGGCTCTGCTCTTCCGTTCAGTGCTGTTGGTTCCCATCCCGCACCCCGCTCCCAGCTCAGCTGCAGACCCAGCATCTCGATGGAAGGAAAATCTCTTCCTCTTGTTTGCCCTTCCCTTGTCTTTAGCTCACGCACAGTCAGTGGGGACAAGAGCACTGCCAGCTGCTGGCCCTCGCCAGAGCCACCGCTTGTGTCAAGTCTCCGCACGCTGGGCTCTGGCAGCCCCGCTGGGGCAGCTCCCTCCTGCATCTATTGGAGCCTTCCCTGCTCTTTGTAGCTGAGGTGAAGCTCTTAGGCTGCAAAGCTCCATGTCTGAGCTGCTGCCAGGGTGCCCAGCGGTACCAGCTCACTCACTGGTGGCTGCTACAGGATGGGGGGGGGGTGTTGTTGATCTCTTCTCCCCAGTCACCAGCGATAGGACAAGAGCAAAGGGCCTCCAGTTGCCCCGGGGGAGGGGGAGGGCGGCACCAGGAGCAATCTCTTCCCTGACAGAGGGGTTGGAACAGGCTGCTCAGGGAGGTGGGGAGTCACCATCCCTGGAGGGGTCCAACCACTGAGTACCTGCGGCCCTGGGGAAGAGGGTTCAGTGGGCAGAGTGGGGCTGGGGTGCTGGTTGGACTGGGTGAGCTGGGAGGGCTCCTCCAATCTGGATGATTCTGTGGGTTTATGCCTCAAGCCCCGCCAAGGGAGAGGGTCGGGTGAGCGACAGGCTCTTGCAGGAGGGTCTTTCCTTCCCCAGCGAGTGTGGGGCTGCAATAACTGGGCTTGGGGGGACAAACTGCTTCCGGGTCGGGATCGCGATGGGTGTTTTCTGCCTGTGAAAATGGGAAGGTAATTCCTTAGCCAGCCTTGGACCGGGGTCTCGAGCAGAATCGCAGCAGATCAGTGCAGTCACTGCCACTGATCGATGCCCTTCTGAGAGCAGCTCCCTGCCTGGTTTGTGTGGACGCTGCCGGGAGCCTCTTGGAGCACCCTGGAGCCTCTGCCTGGGCGGTGGGAGTGCTGGAACAGCCCTTGTCCGAGGCCATGCTCAGTGCTGGGTCCTGAGGAGCATCGCCACAAAGGAGCTTTTGGGACTTACCAGTTCTCCACTGGCATCTCTTGGGGGTAATTCCCCCGTCTCCCAGAGTTTGAGAGACAATCCCACCATGTCCGTGCCCCAGCCTTGGTGTCTGGTGGCTCTGCTGCTGCTCTGCCCAGCAGAGGTCACCGGGTGAAGTCCCTGGCCTTGCTGCTCCGAAGGAGCCCCAGTTCAGCCCAGTGTCCCCGTGGGTCTAGCGGGGGAGCTGCTTTGGAGGACCAGCCCCAGGTCACCAGGCAGCAGGTGGGCTTGCTGCTCCCTGCTGGCGAAGTCCGCCCCAGTGGGCGCGAAGAGAAGCTTTCAGTGGCCAGTGCTGCGAGGAGCCCCTGGCCGCTCGCCATCCCGCCTTTCCCGGGGTGCAGGGGTGCCTGGGCTGCGGAGCTGGCTGCAGTGCGCGGCTGCGTGGAGCCAGACCTGCCCTGCTGGGGCCGCAGCGGGAGAGGCAGCGCAGCCGAAGGGGCTCTGTGCAAGCCCCGCCCGGCCTCGGCTGTCTCCCCTCCCGCAGCGCTGCCCTCGCCGGGGCGCGGACCCCTCCCGGGCTGGACGTCGGAGGCTTCCGGCGAGCGCAGACCCCCGAGGCTGCTGCAGGCTGAGCTCGGTCCTCGGCTGCTCGACGGCTGCTCCGAGCGCTCTGCTCCCACCCGTGTGGGTGCTGCGCGACGTTTCCCCCTCCCTCTGCTCGAGGGACTTTCTCAGAGTCGGGGCTGCTAATCCCCAGAACCCGCCGCAGGAGCCCCGGTCCGGAGGGTTCCTGCGGCCCCTTTGCTCCAGCTCCCCTCCGCCCTGGCTGGGATTTCCGGGGTGACTCGGGGTCAGGGTCTGGCGGAGGCTGCCCAGGAGGGCTGATTCGGAGCTTGCTGGGGAGAGCTCTGACTGCACGGAGAGGTGAAACGGGGACCGCGGCTCTGAAGGGCTGTTGTGGGCTTGTAGTAAGTTTTTTGGAAACCAGCTTTTCCTCTTCCCTCCCTAAAAAGGAGGAGAAAACATACTTGAGGTAGTTACGTGTCTCCATCGCTGCTTGCAGTCCCAAATACGGTGTTGTGCAATCGGGGCTTCGGGGATCCAGAAAGCTGGGCAGGAGCAGGAGGGCCCCGCTCCACCGGTGCCTTCCGAAGCAGGGGCAGCAGCAGCCCCAGAAGCCCTCTCGGAGGCTGGAGAGCAGCAGCCGTGGCTCCTGCGGCAGAGCTGGGAGGAACCTCGTCCTCCAGC
>JAOXOE010029102.1:0-14972 GCA_028565055.1 Phoeniculus purpureus
TCTGTGGTAGGGGTTGGACTTGATGATCTATTAGGTCCCTTCCAACCCTGGTAATACTATGATATGATACTATGATATATATATATATATATACACACACACACATATACTATCTATTCAGCATTTGGCAGGTCAAAGTGCTTGAGTAAGATAAGTTAATTTTCCTTGTCCTGGGAATTCTGATGTTATTTAATGCTGGCTGTAGGTTGTAAAGTGTTGTACTCCTTTCTTTATTTACAGACTTGTAACTGCCAACAAAATAATTTGTGAACAGAAAAGGCCTTGAGATAGGTTCCTTCTACGGGAGGAACACGCTGGAAGTACGTGGGAGCTGGCAAAGAAAGTTAAAGCTAACCACATGCTTTGATGTAAGGCTATGGAGTGTAGTACCAGCTGTGGAGGTGCTGGAGTGGACAGGCTGTTCTCCAGCTCCTGATAAAGGAGAGAAAAGAGAATGGCTTAGGCTCTTAACCACACATTACGTTAAGATCAGGGCTGCTGTGGCATGACAGATTTCTGTTAGTATAGGTAATACAGTCTTCATCATTTTACTACTGTTACAGGACTAAAATCTATGGAGATAAAGCAGTTATTAATACAGTTATGGATTTATATAGTCATGGATTTAATACAGAAAGTAGATCTGATCTATGTAGAAAGAACAGTCCAAATAATCAGAGGTCTCTGCAACCAATGGCTTGATGGATTTACTGCATTGATGAAACGGTGCAGAGTAGGAAATACAGTGGGAGATAAGTCAGAATAACAGGAACAAACAGATCTCTGAATCTCATTGAAATTCAGACAAGAGCATGAATCTGGCACCACAAAGGGTTTCCAAATTAGGCTTCAGCTCCTCACACCAATGGGCAGGCAACAAGCCTGTTGTTATTCTGCCTGTTCTAAATGAGGATTAATATAATACAGTGCTGCATGATGTTGTCTTCTGTAGTGTTTCTTTTTATCTCACTTCATTCCCATCTAAAACCCAAATGCGGTCAGCAGCTAAAGTGTTGGTTCTTCAGCAGCAGCATACTGATATGAAATTTTATGTATGCTCAGCACGGTAACGTCATGAACACTTGCTCTCTCTGCTGCTATTTAATGGTGTTCCAGCCACCTCTGACAAGTTGATGTACTGACATATCAGGATCCTGTATTGGTACATCATACAGAGACAGGGTGATGGGTGACCTCGCAGGGCAGTGGTTAAAAATATGCTTCAGGAGATCACTTGTTAGCCTTCTCTTCTTGCTTTTTCAAAAGGTATTTTCACTTTCCCGTTTTATAGAGATGGTGTTAACTTGAGCAGCCTCATACTGCATAATCAGTGATTCCAAAATCTGATGTGCTGTCACATGTCTTTGACTCTGCAGTGATGTAGTTTTTGCCATTAAAATGTACAAGTTTAGTAAGTAGCAAACTGTACTTTTGGCAACTTACACACTTCTGCACTGTTAGCTGTAAAAGTTAGAGATTGTTGGATTTCCTCAGTAAAACAGAGAAAACCCTTGAGGAAAACATAGAAAAACTTATATCCAGTTACTTCATTTTAGTATTTTCTTCTGTTTTGGTTTTATTTCTTCCACCTGTCTGTGTGAAGCCGTTCGAGAATTTATGTTGGGACAGCAGTTAATAAAACTTAGTTTAAATATTAGCTTAAAGAAAGTTATCTGCCACTTGGTTGATGAGAGAAGCCATGATTAAAGTGTTAATGTCATGACTTCAAAGCTTTAAATACTATGTGAGCAAAAACTAAAGTGTGGCAATCACTTTCAGTGGCTGATACTGAGCCATTACTTCAGTTAGAGATCTGAACAGCTAAGCTTATTTCTGTGTCGGAAGGTCTTCCTGTGTGGCGTGGGGTCTCAGCATGCTTGAGCTCAGACTAAAACCTTAAAAAGTAAGCAGCTGGTGTCATTTTAATTAGTTATTTTTAAGCTCTTTAATAGCTACACTTTGCAGTGCTTTTGTGATTTGGTTTTTACCAGTATAATTTAGATAGATTACTGTAATAATACTGGGAGTCGATGTATTGTCGCTTGATGGCTGTGCAGTGGGGACATCCTTCAGATTAATACAGTGATGTAGACTAAAGCGCGCGGTCAATAAACATGTAATACAGAAAACTCAGTGAAATGAGCAAACAGTGAAAATCGTGGTATAACCAACCAGAAGCCCTTCTCCAAACTCAAAAGGAGCAAATCCCAGTTTGACTTCTCTCCAATTAATAAATAAAATCCATGTGCACACACACACAAAGTAGTGCATCTTTTTACAGTTTAAAAAGCATCTGATTCTGGAAGTGGATGTCTGGCTGTCACTGTACAGTACCTGCCAATTCTACCAGGATATTCTACTAAAGCAGAAGATAACTCTAAAAGGCCTTGAGGGTTGTTGAAGGAGATCTGCAATTTTTTTCTCTGTTAAATCTCATTAGGGAGTTAGATTGTTTAACCAGATTTTACCCATTACGTTTAATGACTGATGAATTTGAAAGCAGGCGTTCCATGTGAAAGGTGACTACTTTTAATGCCAGATGAATTAATGGAAAGGCAGCTATGCTTAAGCCATTACAGTGTGCATGAATGTGTGCTTCCCTGTTGTTTCCTAGTGTTTTCACTGAACCTACAACATAAATGAACGTGTGAGCTCAATACATAGTCATGGTTTATGTTTAACGTGTGTTTTGAATGAGTTTTGCGTCGATTCTATTGTGGTAAAAGTAGAATTGCGATGTTCTTACGCTATTCAGTAAAAAACCATGGCCCTTGGAGCACTGGATTACTGGTTGTTTCATACAGCAGTTAATTCCACTGTAAGCAGAAAGCATGATAACAAAAACTTGACTTTAAATTAAAAAGTAACAGGATGCCCAGTTTAAAATGGGTCACTGTTTGCTGCTTCTTTGAGCAATAGGATAGTCTGTGGTGTTGGGGGGTTCTTGGGTTTTTTGTTTGTTTGTTTGTTCACCAGGGCCCTTATTATTCTGTTGGAGTTAGCACAGTCCTGTGAATGCGGCTGCTCCTGGGGAGCACCAGCTGGGCCCCCTCAAAGCATCCCCTACTGGCTTATCGATGCTTTGGCTTTGGCACCAGTATTGGCTGTAACCACACTGTTCTTAGGATGTTCTCAACTGAAGTCAAGCTGTTACAACACCTGGTGTCAGCATGTGGAAGAAAAGAAAACAAAACCTGTGGGTGTGGAGAAATGAGAAGGCAGTCGTTGCCCAGAGCACGGTGTCTGCTGGCTGCTTTGTTTGTGTTGCCATTGCAGCCAGCAGGAAGCTCGGTGTGGTTATTGATGTCTCTCAAGTACTAAAAATCCGTATCTTTCTTTCTTACCTGTTGTTTAGTTCTTAACCATTTGTAATAAAATATCCAGCCATCTAGACCATGGAATAATACCTAACCCTCTACAACCAGAAACTAGACTAATCCCAAACCTGCTCATATGCAGATGCTACAGTTGCATTGCTCACTGAATTGTTCAGCTGATGCATCACTTGTATCCTGTTCATACCACCAATTGGATTGTAATCCAGCTTGTGGAAAGCTATTCGATAAACAAATGTGTTATCTAGGAAAATAAGTGTCACTTATAATAGCATGGGAAACTGCTGGGTTGTGAAGCGCTTTTGTCGACTTTATTAGACATGGACCTCTTAAGGAAACAGATATAAGGCAGGGAAAGAACAGACTGTGGTGGATACTTAGTTTGATTAAAATGTTTTGGTAAAGAAACCTTAATTATTTTGAAGAAAGCCACAATGGGCTCTTTTTTCCTGTGGTGATAAGAAACTGGGACGTTTTCATACTGCATTCAATGTGTGATGTGAAATGAATTAGTTGTTAGCTGTATCTCCTTGGGACATATGCTCTATAAATAGCTTTTCCAAGCCTGTTGCATTATTCTGCTTTGTGCTCTATTGTCAAACCAGAATAAAAATGTCTCCAGTTAGTTGCACTCTGAACCAATGCATGTGGTAATATTTGGGCTTTGTAGACCAAGGTTTATTTTTATGGTAGACAAGCGAATGCCTGACTCCTTTGTTCCCTGATCCCTGATTTTTAAGAGTCCCCAGCAAAACAAATTACCTGCTGATTTCTCTTACCTGTTATTGCTGTTGACAACAGTAAAAAGGATGAATCTAGGTTTAATTATTGAATAAGATACTGCTGATATCCTACTAGTTCCAATAAGGGTGGAAAAAGTCGTTTTAGGGAGGGCTGTGAAAGCCCTTACTGTGAAGCTGGAGATAGCTGTGTTGGCTGTATGTTTGGAAATAATAGCAAATACAAGTGAACTGGGGCTATAAATTAGTTTACATCTAATTTATAGACTTCAGAAAGGGATTTAATTATAACCCCAGAAAAATACGGTGTTTTCTTTTGTACGTGAACTCTGCTATGTTGTTCATGTAGAGTGTTTCTTTGGTAAAAAAGACGTGACCGGTGTCCTTCCTCCTTGTTAACATTTACCTTGCCTTTATACTAGTGAAGCTAGTGTGCTGTGCAGGGTAGGTCCAGAAAGATTTCCTTTAGTCGCAGTTACTAGCATCTGAGAGTATTAAAATTGCCCTGACCTTAATTGTCTACCTATTCAGTTTAAAAACTCGTACAAATCCAGAGTTATTCCTCACGTATTAGCCTTTCACCATTCCAGACAAGACATAAACCTCAGACTCGTAGAGAAGTGTTCACTCTTAGGAATTTGCATCTTCATACTGAAGTTTATAAGAGCTGTAGCTACATTCTCAGTGTTCATGGAAACATAGAATAGTTTGGGTTGGAAGGGTCCTCAGAGATCACATACTTCTAGCACCCCTACCCTGGGCAGGGACACCTCACACTAAACCAGTTTGCTCAAAGCTCTGTCCAACCTGTCCTTGAACACATCCACAGCTTGCTTGGGCAACCTGTTCCATTGTGTTCACCCTCACAGTGAAGAATGTTTCCCTTATTTGTAATCTAAGTTTACCCTCTTTCAGTTTAAAGCCATTCCCCCTCGTCCTGTTGCTACAACCCCTGCAAATGTTCTCTCCCCAGCTTTCTTGTAGGCCCCCTTCAGACACTGGAAGGTTGTAGTAAGATCTGTTCTTAGCCTTCTTTTCTCCAGGCTCAACAAGCCCAGCTCTCTCAGCCTTTCGTAGGAGAGGTGTTCCAGCCCTCAGGTCGTCTTTGTGGCCCTCCCCTGGACTTGCTGTAATGGTGAAAACAACAGTTGGAATAAGAATGCTGATCGCCACATTTTGGTTGGAGGTGTTCGAGGACTTTTTTATACTTGTGATAGATCGTGTGTGGAGTACAGCAGTGAAGTGTATTGTGGCAGACTCAGCCAGCTCTTTGCCGTGGCAGCCTGGCTACTGGAACTGCATTTTGAGAGTTGTGAGTCTCAGGGTGTAAGGTGGTAGCAACACCCTTGCCCTATCAATTGGGTGCCAGTAACCATCACGCAGTGTGAAGTATGGTGAAGTAAGTTTGAGAGTCAGTTGTGCAAGGAGACATCTCCAAAGGTGATCTTCTGCTCTGTGGCTTCCAGGACTGCAAACTTCTCTTTGTTGCAGGCAGTTACAAGCCTATACTAGTTGTCTGAATGTTGGAGAATGGGAATGACTGCTCTCAAGTGCCTAATGGCCTGTAGAAGTTCTTTAAAACATTGCTGCTGCTTCTGTTTTGAAACACAAGTCCTGATGTTTAAATATGCAATTCAAGTGTGCCTTAGCTTAAAGTGACCTAATTCTGGCTTAATTCTGGTTGAGGTAGGCTCGAACTCTGAACGAACCTGTGGATGGTCCTGAGCTGTAGTATTCAGATTCTTATAAAATTCCCTGAGTTTGTGCTGAGCTGTGTGTGAAGCTGTTGTGTGAACATCCACTGTTGGTAATTTGGTAGAAGAGGGGGAGCAAATGGCAAGAGGAGAAGGATCTCTTTTCTGTGCAATGTCTGTGTTGAGGCAACATGGGAACTGAGAATTTGTTTTCATACAGCCTAGGGGAGTTTGAAGGCACTAGTTTCAATTTCACGTGCTGTCAAGTGAGGGGAAAAGTTGGATTGGGACCTTTGGCCTCCCTGCTGTCAACAGAGCAACCACCCTTGGTAGTGATGGACAACCTGCTGATAGGATGTGTGATACCTCTACTCACTGCTGTGCATTTCCCATACTAAATGCTCTCCCAGCTGTTCAACGCCGATTGCACTGTTATTGGTTTTGCTCTATGTCCCTGATCTCACTGGTGGTTTGTGGCATTGCAGTAGTTCTTTTGGTATTGATGTCTTGAGGTTCAAGTCACTATCACGCAGCCAGGAGCCATGGGGTGAGTCAGGAAGAGAGCAACAAAGGTAAAGGCTGGCCTCTGAGTAATTAGCAGCGGTGTGGGGAGGTAAGCACGTGTGCTTAGCTACTCCTCTCCTTACGTTAATGAACAATACAGTTGTTCATTTGGTTGCATCAATAAAATGCCATAAGCCAAAGCATGATACTGTTTTGCAGTGGTTGCACATTACCTACTGGAGTGAAAAATAGTAAGTAAAGGTTTAAACTATATTAAATATTTTCATGTATTATGGTGTATTTTATTTGCTTGAGTAATCTTCCATGCTGCCTTGGAGGGATACATCATAAATGCAATTGCTATTATCCTTTAAGCCAAAACGACATTGACATGGGTTCAGATTCTCATGCAGACTGAATAGCATCGCTGCAGCAAAGGAAAAGGACAGATTTGGTACCTTCTGTTTAAGTTGTCAAGGTTGGCTGAATTCTCAGTTAATTTAAAATCCTGTTTTATGGCCTCTATTACACAGGTTTCTGCACCCTCCTTGAAATCTTTCTTCTGGGGTGACAGAATGTAGCCATAAATGTTGGTGCTTTCAGGTTGTTTTTCTGCCTTATTAAATGCGACTTTCATTTTGTTCTGTTTTAAGCAGCAATCTGTGTTGCTTCACAGACTTGTAGGGAGGTCTTTCTACTTCCTTTGCCTATAATGTATGTCTTTTGTACTGGATGAAAAACCAGACAATTCAATTTTAAAATGCAAACAGAGTCCTCATTTGCTGTGACTGGCAAACTTTCCCTTTTATCCCTCAGCCAACTTCTATCCAGTCCACTGGTTCTCCTCCTCTGTGTCATGCTTGCTAACTTCTGCAGATTAATTTTTTATGAGAGATACTATTAAAATTACTTTGGAGAATCACATTATGTCTGCGGCTTTCACTTTGCACTTCATGGTTTTGAAGAATTTGCTAATATTGCTGCAGTGCAGCCTCGTTCTCGAAATCAGTACTGAGTCTTTCTCTGATTTGGGCATTCAGTAATCTCAACTCGATTCTTTAATGAAGTAAAATATTAAGTGCGTGATGTAAACTTTAATTGTGGAGGAAGGGGAGCAGAGAAAATGTATGCTTTGTTGTTTACACAGCTGCTAAACCTTTGTGAAGTCGGTTCGGCCAGCCCTGCCTGCCAGGAGCAGCTCCTGTGCCATTGAGGTGCCTTTCCGAGATGCAGCTATTTTTCTTTGTTTCCTCAAAATACAGGAGCAGCAATTTCTGCTGCCCTTCATTATCGGAAAGTGGGAAATGAGGCTTTTCTGTTTCCCTTCCTCTTCAGTTTCCTCCTACCAGAAGGGGAGAGTAGGCAGAATGTCCTTTTGCCCTTCTAGGTACTGGTCCTTGAATGCCAGAGCCTGAACGGGGATTTATACTTGTAACAGGGGCAAATGATGAAATCAGCAGTTGTGTTTGATGCATGTTTCACTCTTTGAAGTCAGTGGAAAAGCACCATTGCTTTCCAGTGCCACCGTGCTCTGCCATAAGTGACTAGAGCAGTGAATGAATGTAATCCAGGCTCTAAAGCTGACAAAATTGCAAGACTGGAAAGTGCAGTCCCTGTGATACTAGAAAACATGAAGATACAGCCTGCAGGGTGTGTGTAAACAGCTGGAGCAGTCCTGCATTCATGAAAGATTAACTGCTTGGTTAACTGTGGTCTCTGAGATGATGATTTTTACATTTGAGATGATAATGATGAGTGCCTTTCCATTTATAAGAGCTGCTGAAACTGATAATAGTTTTATGTACCTATGTTATGTGTGTGGTGCAAACTTGTGCCTAGGAACTGAAGATGTGAGTTAGTTCTGCAAAACAAAACGGTATTTTAATATCTAAAAGTCTATAAGATAGACCCTCCTGGACCTTTTAGTTTTTATTTCCCTTCTAGTAGATTGTTTTTAGTGTTGCAAAAGAATTGATTTTTTTCCTTCTAGGAGACCAGATCTGGGAGAGTTGATTCAAGTCCCAATGCATTGAATTTTATCATCTGTCAGTTGCTTGCAGTTCACTTTTGAGCTACCACACTGAACTTGAATAGAACCTCTGTTACTTGTCCAATGTACCTCAAAAGCATTGTAGTTTATTTAAGGGTTTCCCAACATTTATGATTGGTAGGTAGTGCGTGTATAGGTGTGAAGGTTAATTAAATCAAGAGGTGAAGTTTGTAGAACAGGGAATGCTTCATTAAGCCCTGTGTGAAGTAACATGTACAATCTGTTCACAATACCCCAAGTGCCATTCACTGAGACAGTGTAATTACAGCTTACACACAGTTTCATTAGTTTGTGTTTCTTCTACTGTGGCTGACATATATGTTGTCTTCACTGAAATCCTGGAATAGAGGAGGGACTGCTCACTGGTGGGCATCTGAGCATGCTGACATTCAGCAAATCATTTTTCCTTTGGGTTCTCAAACGTCTGATCCCAGATGTAATTAAGCTTGTAATTCATCAACTGAACCTTTTCTCCCCCCGTCAAATTCTGCATCTAGCTGGAGACTTACGAAACAGCCTTTCTTGAGCGCTTTTTTGTAACAAACGGAAAAACAACAATTACCTGATGGTGGTTTGTTTGGGTTGGGTTTTATTTAAGGTCCATTAGTTTTTATTTTGGGGCAGGGTATTATGACAGCTTGAGGGTGCAGTCTTTGAGATGCATCTCTCTTTAACATGCCCTGTGGTATTTAGGGCGACTATAGAATCTTGGTGGCTGTGAAGATCCGGGGGCTTCAGTGTAAATTTAAGTGTGCAGATTCACAAGAGCTTCTTTTAATAACGACTTCTGCTCCTGAGAACTGTGCATGTACTTAAATAGACTGAAGTGTTATTGCCAGTCCAAGCAAATGTAGATCTCTTTTTTTGCATGCATTGAGTGATTCCCAGAGAAGGACTCTTACAGCTCCAGTTAGGGTCTGTGCAAGTCAGGGACTGGATGCACACACAAAAAAATCATGGAAAGTCATGTGAACATACTTAATATTACCCTTGTGATAAGTCCCGTGGGCCTATTCAGGTGAGCGAAATTAAAGATGAAGAAGCACTTGAAGGCATAGGTCTATAGGTCTTGAAGGCAATATTAATGAGGGTAACTGAGACTGGTTAGGAAGAACGAATGATGAGCTTTATTGTGAATCTTATCTCTCTATTACTTCTTCATATTATATTAACTCTGCATAAATTTTATTCTTTGAAGCTGCTGGTTTGATACAGGAGGATACAGATAGGGTATAACAGATGTAGCCATGGAACCAACCTTCCTTTGTTCTCGTGTCCCGCTAATAACTTTAAATATATTTAAAAGGTTTATTTTCAGAGGTACTATATTAAGAGAACACATGTTACTTGCATGCCGTGTGGTTTCTCTGCTGTGCCAAGCAAACGTAGGTGCTGGAGTGGTGGTGATCATCCTGGCTGTGCTGGGAAAACACTGAAAAGCTTAGGGCCAGCTCTGCTCTCTTCTACTCCGTGTTACCTATTGTATTTTCTAGTGTCTAGTAACGTAACATGAGACTATCTCACAGCAAGTGCCACCTGAATTTTCTTGTGCCAGGGATTACAGTGTTTTATTTTGAGGTGACAGCTTAAGTTAGCATCTGTATTCTAGACAGACTGTGTATCTCACAGGTTTAATGAGTTCTAGCCTTGTACATTTCATGTAATGCCACTTCACAGGAAAAGTTAGCAGTGAAACGTGTGAAATTATACGTGGGCCTTAAGTTAGATCTTACTAGTACATACGGCACAGTCCTAGGCTGATGCGACTTCAGACAGAAGTCACTGTCTGCCAAACGTCGTCAAGTCACCTGATGCTTTAAGGAGTAGCATGTTTGGGGGCAGAACTTCCCGCCATTGTGAATGTAACGAAGAATTATAGGAAAGCAGATGAGGGAACTAAAGTGTCACTCATTTGTGCTGCATAAGTCCAAATGGGTCTCGGTGCTGCTGCATGAGACTATATGTCAGAGAGACTGTGAGGAGGAATAACCAGGATGATGATAGTTCTGGTGTTAGGCATAGTGTCCTGTGAATTTATGTATTGGGACAGTGTTGACCTTTAGGATGGTGCATACAGGCTTTTAAACGACAGTATTTTAACATTTGGCCTCCAAGGTGAAGGATTACTTTGAATGGAGGCTGTCTTTTAGTTGGGTCAGTACAACAGACACGATGACTAAGAGCTGTTAGTTGTGTCTGAGAGTATGATGCAATTAAGATTGTGGTGGCACGTTCATTTTATAACTCAGAGCGCAGCAAGAGGTGACAATACAAAAGGCAGATAAGTACAGGCAACATGAAGGTTGCAGTGGCAAAGCTCATGAAAACGCTTTCATATACCAATAGAAGCTTTCACTTACGACTCGGATGCGTTGTCTCACTGCATGTTGCCTGTGTGTCTTGCTGGTTATTTGAATTTTGATTTTGTTAATGTATTCTACTCATAAACCTTGGGTATTGTGTCCCCTGAAGCCTCTAGAAGGAACCCCCAGTGATTTAAACAGTGTTGAATCAATTTCAGTAAGCAGACTGTTGGGATGTGGTAATGAAGAACGTGGCACTTTAAGCTTCTTGGGAAAGGGAGTATTTTGTTACGATGGGTAACGACTCACCCCGTAATTCTTGTTGCTTGTGTAGTGGGTGTAATATGATGTACAAAAGTAATGCAAGCTTCATCATAACTGCTCAAACGTGGAAAGTTTTGTTGTTCTTCCCCGGCAAGCATCCCACGTTGTATCATTTGCCTGGGGAAAATGGCTCGTTTTCCACACTGCTGACATGATTGCTGCACGGATGTAGAATTGTTCTGGGGTTGTTTTTCTTCTTGTTGTTTGATTAAAACAAACCTTTCTGTCCCATTTTTTGAGCTTTTGTCAGAATTAGTGCTGTGGATAGGTGCATAACTGCATATGCCTCGTGTGATGCCCATTGATCTCCTTTTCTCAGCAGTATGTTGTAGCGGATTCTACTTACTGCAGGACACTTACTGTTAGTTTTAAGAATTAATTTTTCATTTAATGAGGTTTTTCCGACTCTTGTAGTGTAAGAAAATTTCAAATCACTCCATTTTCACAAGTCGTTGCTTTATCATGTCTTTAATGTTATTCCTCCAGTATTATGGCTCTTGCTTGTGTCTCCTCCATTCACTCTTGTCCTCCTGCTGTTTCTGCCACATTCTTTTCAGCAGTATTGCCATTTCTTCTGAATTTATATACATATAATGTTTCTTTGTTCTAAAGGGATCCTATCAGTTTGATATGAATTTAGATTTTTTTTTAAAGTTGAAAATCCTTTAGACTAGTGTGCTGTGCCTTGACAGAAACAGCAAATTCGTCAAGCAAACAACAAGCATAACCCATGTATGTTACAAGCTGTAAAATGTGAAGAGAAAAGGAGACTTCTCTGATGTTTAAGACCAAGTAGTGAGTGGTAGAGTCTGCCTTGTAACATGTGTTGTGGTTTAAGCTTTACATGAAGGAGAACCACGGTGGTGGAAGAGAATTGTTTCCCTTTATACGAAGATCCCATTATTATCTGTTACGTGGATTTGAGGGGGATGTTTTTCACTTGCTCAGATGTGTAAATATTCAAACAGACAACTCATGACAGATGCAGAAGTGTCCGACTTGTTAAAATATTTTAAATGCCATTTCTTTGGTGTCTTTTTTGCTCCATGTAGAGATGCTTCAGAAAATGTCACTGCTGATTTCGTTGATGGTTTTATACCTAGGAAGCACCAAACAATACAGAAAACATTCAGTGTATCAAATGGAAACAGACGTTTAATGAAATGTGATGAAATTTATTATTCACCTGTTTATGTGAGTGCTGCACATGTTTGACGGGTATGACTATTTATTAAACCGCTTGCCCATGTGTTGCCAAACAGAGGATTAAATTCTAGCAAGTCTGCTAGTCTGTAGCTCTGTGCTCATGAATATGACATTTAATCTTATTTACACCTTTCCGACTGGGTTAAAATGTCAAAAAGATGTATTTTTGTAATATAAGTGCCTCAATTCTTTTTGACATTGTTTCCTGTAGCTCATTCTCTATGCATATCTTTCTTTTATAGTATCATCATGATGGTATTAATTTGGATGTGCAAATTAGCTCTTCATGATGTTGACATGTCAGCATCTGGATTCAAGATGTGCTGTTTCATAAGCATCACATCCTATTGTGTTTCATCAGAGAGTCCCCCTTTCCTAATCTAATTATTCATAAGGAACCTTGGGGATTGTGCTAATGGGCATCCGAAGCTATAAAGAGTAATGAAAGTGGTTGTGTTACTGCTATGCAATTATGTGTGTAGAGAATGCATTCGTATGATTAAATTCAGAATTGTTACCGCTCTTTCCCCTCCTTTATAGTGCATTCTTCATTTATCTGAATTTAAAAATAATACTAATGGCATTTAAGAGCTTTTTATGAGAGTTTTAACATTTATAGTCACAGGTTGATCTTTGGCTTCTATTTGTGAAGGTCTTCAGCAAGTAAGTAGGCAGTTGTATGAAATTATTTTTTGTGTTTTTTATGAAAAGGTGGAGGATGTTTCTAATCAAGGCAGAAACTGAACTGCTGAGAAACTGAGAGTGGTGGGGTTACTCTCTGTGTTTCCTGTTTAATGTGGCTATTGGTGTGGTTGGATGCAATAAACATTATGCTGCTGCTTCTGGCAATGTGTGTCAGCAGTCACTGCAATGTGTGAGTTCAGCATGACCTTTGGACTGGGTTCAGTTTTCTGTCGTCGTTCATTTGGAGTGTGTGTTTTGATGAATGCAGATAAAGTATTTAGATGAAATAGTCAATATGTTTTCAACTGATAATTCTGTATTAATAAGCACTGATGGTTAGTATCTTTAAGGTCTAGTGACGATCTGATTGAAATCAATGGCAGTTTTGCCTCATTTAGTTCAATGGGAACAAGAATGAGTCTTTAACCAGCAGAGTTATAAACACCAATCTCTGTTCATGTGTCATTCAATATGAATGAGAGTTTTTATGGTGCTGTCAGGCTGAAAAAAAAATCCTTTTTGCTTTTTGATAACAAAGCTACACTTAGCCCAAGTAATCCCCAGGTAGCCTGTTAGAGGTGTTTTAGCTTTGTTATTTCCAACAATATGGAATGTGGCCACTTGCTGTTTCTCCTTAAGAAGCTGCTGCTGCTCAGAATAGCTTCAGAGACAGATGTGTTGCTGAAATTCTGCTCTGCAGATACCCTGCGTTAACCTAGTTATCTTGATTTTTCCTGACATTTTTCAGACTTTATTTTAATGCTGTGGAGTACAGCATACTAAACAGGTTGTGCAGTTCTTTTTTTCCTGGAACACGGGTGACTGCTGTGACGTTCCATGGCAAGGAAGAGGCCAAAGAGCTGTGAAAACATCACCCATCTTTTCTTATGCCCACTGGTTGGCAGCTTGTCCCATGTTATGGACTGTCTCACCTGTAAAAATCCCATTGTCATTTAAAATTGCTTATTTGCATAGTAGCCTACTGCAAAATAAGAGTGGTAGCTTCACAAAACAACTCTTTCAGGATGTCTTCTGAGTTTCTCCCCAGATACTCACCAGGAGAAATGAGCTGTGAAGTTTGAATGAGAGTTTAATAGTTCCAGGTGCTCTCTGGCCAAATGACAGAATGTCAGAGGGGGACTGACAGCTTCTCTCTATAATCATGGTGGGAACAGCAAAAGGAGAGAAGAACAGGGGGAAAGTGCACAGAGAGCTTGGTCTCTTGGCTAGATTTCCAGATTGCTTAGGGCTTTAAAGGTCAAGCCCAATACCTTTGGTTAGTACCTCCTTAATTACTAGTCGACAACCTTCAGAGCACAAGAATAGTGTGCTTTTGTCAATACTCAGCACGTATCCACACTCTGCGTTTCCTCGTGCTTTAAAATATTACTGAATTACAGCAGTGTATCAGTAGGTCATTAATCTGCTCTGTCAAAGGCAGATAAGGTTTTTCACCAAAGAAAAAGTTATAGTGATCTTCCCATCTGTACAACATACTAATAGTGCTTGGTCATATGGGTGATGCTTAAAGTTGGGTTAACTCTGCCAGATTTTGTGCTGTGATTAAGGATTCTGATGTAATGACTTGCAAATGTTCTGCAGCTGACCACTGCTGTTCCCATTCATTCTTGAATAAAACTTCACATACCTCCTAAGCATATTCTTTGAGATAACAGACATGTCTGAAAATCAGAAAATGAGCAAATAAAACCTTCAATCCATTCAAACAGCAATTTTTGGTGGGTATTTTTTCGTTTCATAGTGGTGAATTTAGTATTTCAGATTTCTGTCTAGTAATTTATTATTTTCCTTATTATTTTGATTTACAATCAAAAGGATTGTAATTAAGGATTACAGTCCTTAATTCTTTGCACTAATGCATTAAATTGTGACCAGCTGAAATAACATTCTCATTGGCTATTGATTGCTTCGTACTCTCTCTATTGCTTCTGTGTATTTGTGGTTTTCCATGTAAAACCAAAACTAAATATGTGAGGGGTGGGTGTCAGGAGGATGGAGCCAGGCTCTTCTCAGTGTCATCTGGTGATAGGACACGGGGCAATGGGTGTGAGCTGGAACACAGGAAGTTCCACATCAATATGAGAAGGAACTTCTTCCCAGTGAGGGTGACA
>JAOXOE010029103.1:0-14970 GCA_028565055.1 Phoeniculus purpureus
CATTAGGGATTGGAAGGGACCTCGACAGATCATCTAGTCCAATCCCCCTGCCACAGCAGGATCACCTAGATCAAGTCACATAGGAACATATCCAGGCAGGTTCTCATTTGGGGTTTAGGGTTTTATTCATGTTGTTAAGATTTTCAAAGAAAAACAATGTAAAATAACCCAGTATCCAGTTGAAATCTGGTGATTTTCATTGTAGATCACTGGTTACTGGAAATAAATCTGATGTAGCACCGAAGTTCATTGCACTGTGGATATAAAGTTCCTAGCTAGTGAGATTAATCAGATTTACAGTTTCTTCTAAAATCACTGCAAACAGAAAGCAGCAGTAAAAGCAAATATCCTGAAACCTCTGCTTAGCAGACAGGAGAAACAAGAAGGGAAGGGGAAAACAGAGATGATGGAGATGACAGTAGATTAAAAATCCTAAACAATTGGCTTCAAAAGACTTCAAAGAAACGTAAATCCATTGTTTTCTTTAAGGAGAAAGGCACTAAAAATGCTCTTTCTGAAACTGTAGCATATTCGCTTGTGGCTGTATTACTCCAGCAGGACACCCACAGCTTCCCTTCATGCCAAATGGAGCAGCTCACATGCATCAGCAGACTGACAAGACAAACTAACAACATTTTATGTAGGAAGCTGTATTTGACACTGCTCAGTACAGACTTGCACAATTCTATAAAACTACAGTTGTGGCTTTTTGAAATTACCATTATCAAACCTATTTTCTCCATTTGCACATAACCTGTCCAGGAAAGCACTAAGAATCTATGCAGTGATTGTGAGTCCTGTTTTCCTAAATTTAACATCATTCTACTAACAGAGTCTCATAGTTTGAATTCTATCCTGAAAATTCAAACTCAGGGGAGACCTTATACCTGTCTACAACTATTTGAAAGAAGGTTGCAGAGAGGTGGATGTTGGTCTCTTCTCACAAATAACAAGTGATAAGACAAAAGGAAATGGTCTCAAGTCATTCCAGGGGAAGTTTAGGTCAGATATTAGGAAAAACTTCTTAACTGAAAGGGTCATCAGGCCTCAGAACAGATACCCCAGGAAGGAGGTTGACTCATTATCCCCAGACATATTCAAAAGTCATGGAGTTCTGGAGTTCAGGCACATGGTTTATCAGTGGCTTTGGGACAGTTGAGTTCATAGTTGGACTCTGTGATCTTTTCCAATCTAAACTATTCTATGATTCTATGACTCTGTATTAATCATATGCTACTATTAATGGATTATATCTATAAGATCCATAGGGGCACAACCTTATATAAGTTTAAAATACATCAGTAAAATTTAATCTATACTAACAAAGTCATAATTTGCAAACATTTTCTGGTTCTCTAAATGAGCAGAAGGCAAAGATGTAACTGGAATCATGACTGCATACTTCTACTGCAATATTAATTCATCACATTCCTTTAAATAAATTTGAGCTAGATGATGAGATTGCATCAGAACTGGGGTGGAAGGAGCAGCAGCAAGTATCTTTCTGCAGCACAATCTCTTACAGTATATTCTTGCTGATAACTTTGGGGTGGGTTCTTTTTGTACCGACACACGCAGACAGAGTTCTCACCTTGTAGTTAATTTTATACTGCAGTAGGCAGAGGAGCCATTATATAGGAGCAGAATGAAATTCAGACAAACTTGTTTTGCATGCAAACACACGGGACCTGTGAGCATTCTTAAGTGCTGCTACACCACCAAGGCCCATCTTCCTGAGATGGTAAAGGAGGATGGCTCAACAGGAGGACACCATGACCCAAGGAAATGCAAATACAGCTTGCTAAACAAGTCACTTAAGTCCAGATATAAAAATGGTGAGAAGTAGCAGGACTTGAAGCTGTAGGTAGTAGGAACTTGGACTAAACATTGGATGTCTCAGAATTATGAACCATAAAAAAAAAAAATCAGTGGACTGACAGGGTTGTGCTCTGATCTGCAGCAAGAAATAGTGATGACAAAGGTGAGCCTAAAATCACTTTGCTGTTGCCTGAGCCAAGGCTGAGACCACACTACCTTCTTTTCCTAGAAGGAAGCCCAGAGGCATCTTGTAAAAGTGCCCATTGCTGCTCTTCCAGGTAGGACTTACTCCTTTCAAAACCCACATGGATACTGAGGTACTATTGACCCATACACAACGCGAGAGTTTCTGAAAAAAAGATCCTTTCCTGGTCCCATTCTAAGGGAATGTCAATTCCTCTTTCCTAGTGCCATGGACATCTGGACAGACGAACATCCCTGATGGCATCTATTTCAGCTTGCCATAGGCCACATGCAGAGAGGACCATGACTTTCGAAGTATAACATTTAGGAGTCTCAGTTGGTAAAAAGGACCTCTGGTCCCATGTTTTGTTCCCATACACCTTATTCTTCATACTATAAATAGTTACTAAAACTACACAGAAATAACTCTGATTAACAGAGCATTATCATACAAAACAGAGAAGAGTATGATCATGAGAGAAAAAAAAAACCAAATCCAGAAGACAGCATTTGGCGATGACTTAGAGGTGTGTTTTCTTTGTGATTTCTTGGGTACTTGAAGACAAGCCTACTATCTCTGCATAAATGGGATAACTAATACCCAAGCATGTTCTGCAGCACAGAATCAACCAGCTAAAATTGCAAGGAATTCAGTTTTCTACTAAAATATTCATTTTCCCTCCTCTCTCTCAATAACGTTTTAGTGAGGACAAGGGAGTGTTTAGGAGAGGAGAGGGCTGTGGGGACAGTTTGCACTTCCTAGAACTCATTTCTTCAAATATAGCTGCTTTTGCCAGTATGCTCTTAATTGGTGTTATTTCCCTTGACCACATGAAGTACTAAGAAACCTACCAAAGCAGTTTTGACATAAATATGGATGAACCCCAACACTGGGGTGTGGATAAAGGATGCATTTGTGGGATGGAAGCTTTGACTATAGAAGAGGTGAATGGGATGTTCTTGGCACTTCTGGTGGGCAGAGTCCAGTATTTATGTGTAGGTTCTCCCTGACTCTGTTCTCGTACCTATAGCCTCTACACAGTTTATTGCTTTTACTGGTATGGGAGTAGGGAATAGTAAGCTGGGTTGCTGCCAAGCTGAGGATGCTATTAAAACTGCATTTAAGGTTTACGTTTTGAGTGCTCTTTTATGCAACTCTAGATTTTGGCTGAAATTTTGTAATGCTGGAGAGATCTAAAAATAATCCTTTATAATTGCGATATATAAATCTTACATAATGCTGCCTTTCAGCTGAGACATTTGGAGTGGGAAACTGAAACCCTCTGTGCTTCTGGCCATAACAGAGATTCAAGAAGTGGCATAAAAACAAAAACCTTTTTCTTTCCTGTAGACTGGTGGCATCTCCAGACCTGAATGAGATGCAAACCATGGCACAACAGAGTCCATGAACTTACCCATGGACATGGCAGGCAGGACTGAGTAAGATGACATCAAATGTGTTAAGTTTGCATCTTTTTCCTCCACATTCAAGTAAGGTTTGATCTAGGTGAGTGATGGGGACAGGTTGGGGCAGCAATAGGAAAGTATGAAAAGTGGAGCTAAGGTGAAGAGGCTAAAAAGGCAGGACAGGATCAACAGAAATTGTGTGTATCTGAGATGCAAGTCATGAGCACAAAGCATTTAGCAAGCAGCAGGCTGAGATTTGGGACTAAGGGTTTTCTTTTCCTTCTCTTTCTGGTCATATCTTTTATTAGTTTCTCTGAAGTTTAAAATATGGTGGATGTAAGGGAATTAACTAATAATCATTAGGCCCAAACTAAATAAGTTCTGACTATAAGAAGCACAAAAATAAACCAAGTAATGTCTGAATAAAAAATTCAAAGCAGAACTATTATTTAAGCATCTTTAGACTTGAAGCAGAAACAACATTTTTCCTGTTAAATTTGGGTGATGTGTGAGATCAATTTTGACTCTCCTGGATCCACTTTTTTGCATCTTAATTTTTCTGTTTGGTGAATAACAAGCATAAAATTGCCACAGCTATGGCTATATCTTTGCAATTTAAGGATCAGGACATGCAAATTCTGTCTGGATATTATTGGACATTTTAATCCTCTCATCTAAGTCCTTCAGTATCAGATTGTACAAGTGTGTACTGACTTCCTAACAAGGTTCAAAATGCAAATCGCTCTCAACAAGCTGGTTTTTATTCAGGAAAGAAACAAAACTAATAATTAAACTGAATTCTTCTCTTACAATCTTTATGGGGGAGAGAATATTGGGCAAGAATAAGACACCTGCTTATAAGGTTGTAAGATATTTTCATATTCCCCTGTTGAGCATGTTATGAATAATGGCTTTTGATAAAATTCTCCAGCTTTATTCAAGGAAAACCTGTTGTCTTCATCAGCAGAGGCAAAAGAAATATTTTTCTTTTTTTTTTTTCTTTTTACCCAGATCTCAATGGTTGCTATAGAAAGCTATTACTGGAACTCATGTCTAATAAGTTTTCTTCTCCATCACCAAATAACTCTCTAATACTCAGTACTCCTAGGTTTTTGCCTTAGATATTGTTCTCTATGAGCATTCACTCTTTTTTTTTTATTATTTAAACTCTAAAAGGGTAGAGGTTTTCTTTTCTTTCCAGATACCTTCTAACTTCAAAATTTCTGAATTTTATTTAATGTTTCGTTGTCAAACATCAAACACCAATATAGACAGCAAACCACTCTCACTGCTCTTGCTTTTGCCTTGTGTTAAGGACATGCTTTCAGATGAGTGCGGAATGTTCATGGTTCCTGTGGCAGCAAGGACCAACTTTAGTTGCCTGGCATTTTCAAATGAACTGATTTATTCAGGATGGCAAACCTTTGCATCTTTCTTCCTCAGCAGCAGGCCTGTTGTTAGCTTCTGCTGGACTAGTGGGAGCCAGGATGGGAGTGGGAATGAGAAGTGGGTTGCACAGGAGGATATATATATATATAAATGAAAAAAAAGGAATCATAGAAATGTTTAGGTTGGAAAAGATTGTTAAGATCATCAAATCCAAGCATTAACCCAACTGTCTCAAACTCAACACTAAACTGTGTCTCTGAACAGCTTTTAAACATGTCCAGGAATGGTGATTAAGTCCCCTCCCTGGGCAGCCTGTTCGAAGGCCTGATGAACTTTTCCATGAAGAGGAAATTTTTCCGAAAGTCTAACCCAAACTTCCCCGGGTGCAGCTTGAAGTCATCTCCTCTGGTCCTATCACTTTTTGCTTGTGAGAAGAGATCGGCTCCCCTCTATCTACAGACCAACAAGGAGAGACCAACACACACTTCTACAAGCTCCTTCAGATAGTTGTAGACAGCAATAAGAGCTCCTCTCAGCCTCTTATTCTTCAGACTTTAAGCTCAAACTCCTACATATCAAAGCACAGAACTAGCGTTTATTTCCATTTTTAAACCACATAGCCATGACATCAGCCTTGCTTCTGAAAAGCAGATGTAACATGGGTGGCAGAAAATGATAAAGCCTTGAGAGTAGTTCTTGCAAAACACATGGCACCTATTTGTACAGAGGACTGGTAATGGTGCTTCGCCCAGGGCAGCAGAGCCACCCTCCAGCCTGACCATGTGAAGGGATGACTCAGGAAGGCTGCATTTCCATCAGTGTCAGGTACGTGCAGCAGATGATGGATAACTTGATGACACATCATTTGTGTTATTGTCCTGTGAGGGTTATGAATTCCAAAATGTAAAAAGCTCTGTATGACACACATCTCCTTTTTTACAACTCATTTTAGTGAAATATAGAAATAAAGATGTACTAAAAGCACAAATGTTAGCTGAATTATACTCCATCGTGTGAGTTTTATGTATCAAACAGAAAGGATTTGTACTTTTAATTATGCTGAGTGAAGTGCAATAGTAAACTCAAAGACTGTTTTTTTAATCATAATGCTTAAATATTAAGCTAGATATAAAAAGGATGCATAAATAAATATCATTTATTGATTATTGTTGAGTACTTTGAAAGCTTATTCGAAATTTGTGCTGTGCTGCTGACGGCCAATGTTCTGAATTGGCTGGAGAGATTCAACTCAATGTAGAAATCACCACAACAGAATAAATATCCACCTGTCAGTGAGGTGTGGTCTTAAGGTAGGATTCAAAGTACTCATGTGATTCAGCCCACAAAAAAATAAAGCCATTGTGCAACGTGTTACAGCAAGTTCTTGAGATTTCTAACATGGGCACAGCGAGTGAGAAAATCATTCAGAATTCAGCCTTTAAATCCAGCCTGGAGTTGAAGAATGCACACAAAAAAACCATGACCTTGATTTTCCTGTGTGGAGTATTTTGGTGTAGCATAAAATATATTTAGATAGTTCCCTGCTCTCTGCCATCACTTCTACCAAGCACTGTATTTATGTAGCTGCATGCTCCACAGCATCTTTTAAAAAGGTGCCTGAAACTGGTTCAGCAAGTAGCAGTACACGGGTTTAATGGTCTGACTCCAAAATTAGAACTATTCTTCATGCATTGTGCATTCACTTCAGAAAGGGAGCTACTTCCCTTAATCAGTCCTTATGGTTGTCATCATGTCTTCTTCAACCTGTCCTGGTGATCCTGTTCATGTACTGGCATTTATAGACTCCTGTCCAGCTCACAAATTGTCATTCCACCACTCAACTGGATGAGCACTGCCTTCAACAGACAGGAAAAGCCATGTTCTTTCACAGAACCGCAGACTATCTCTGGATGGAAGAAACCTTTAAGATCATGAAGTTCAGCCTTCCCTAGCACTGCCAGGTCACTACTAAACCATGTCCCTAAGCACCAGGTCTACACATGGTTTAAATAGCTCCAGGGATCGTGACTCCAGCACTGCCCTGGGTAGACTACCTTGCAGCCCATGGACTGGTGGGTGTTCCTGAGAATTAACACATCACAAAGTGGGATGTGAAGCTGGCATCTGAATCTCTGTTTGTTTTACAACTCTCTGCTGTTTGATTAAAAAATCACAGTTAGTCACTTCCCTTGGGAAACCTTGTTCCCCTCCTCTAAGGAAATTGCTATGCTCTGGAAGTCTGCAAGGATATTGGCTTATGATGCCCTTCAGATTCTCATAAAGTGGAAAAGGCTTTCGTGCATCACATGGAATGGCCAGAGGAACAAACTATCACAGCTCTTTCTCACCACAGCTCTTTCACAGAGCCTTGCAGGTGCTAAAATCAGCTGCTCTTTGAAAAAACTTGGACAAATGGAGATTATTTGATCAAGCAATGCAGAGTTTTCTCCAGTTCTGCTCCTAGAGGAACTGGTAAGATAGTGGGACAACCAAAGGCAATGCTTGACCATTTTATCACAAAGCCAGCAGCCAGTGGAAGAGCAGAATCTTGCTCTATAGGTATCGTCCCATCTGCATTCCATCTTGAATGCTCTTATTACTGGCAGTCGAGTTCAATCTACGCTTTAGACGATTATATGTTTCCAACCAGCAAGATTAGGAAAGCAGTTCTACTTTTGTCTTGAATTGTCATAATTAAGATGCTTTTTGCATTTGATGCCTCTCTGTGTGTTGAACTCAGATCACGTTTCCTGGATCATTGTTCCCCTGCTTCCTCCTGTGCCATCCACCACCACCTCTGCTCGTGCCGGCTGCCTTCTGCACTGTGCAGGGAGGGGTAACATATGCTCCATAATCATAAGCGTCTCCCCTCCAAAGTTTGAGATGGATGGGTGGCCAGCCGCAGTGTGACAGGCGACAGACAGAACGCAGCTCATGCATAGGACTGAAGGGTAGGGAGAACAACTCATGCCAAAACCTCAAAGTCTGGGTGTGCTCCTGGCACAATTTGATGCTGGGCCAGACGTCCTAGGTCAGACGTGCTGCCCCAGCTCTTTGGCTGCTCTGTGAGTCCCCCCAAGGAAACATGATATCGAGGTGCATCTTTAGGAAACTCAGATAAGCCCTGAAGCTGGGGGTTCTCCCTGTGCTGCTCATCTCCTTGAAGAGGAGCATACGCTTCTTCCTGATGTGGTAATGAGGAATGTGGGTCCCAGAAAAGTGGGATCACGGTACTGAATGCCAGAGCTGACATCCCACAGCCCTGGGAAGAAGGCCAGTTTGTCTCTTGGATCTGAATGTAAGGCTCTAGGCTGCCAGGATTTTGTTAAACAGATCTGACTCCTTGTGTTCCGGACCAGATCTCGCACTTTGTAGGTAACACTGAAGCTGCTGACAACAGGGTTCAGAGACCTGAACCTGCAGGATCAGACTCCACCTGGTGTGTAAAGTTTGAGCTCATGCAGCAGGCTGGGCTTAAAAGGAAGGAAATCTCATCTTTATTCATGATTTAATTAAGAGAAATCAGGCTTTTCAGCCTGTTTTTAGTGAAACATGGAAACAAATATAGAGATAAGGTTGTATCAACCTTCATATCAGCCCTGTGCTTCTGAACAACACATAGCAGCAGTTCCAACTGCTCTGGACAGAGTGATTTAATCCATCACTAGGGTCAGACCCTTCTCCTCCCATGCAGAGATTTAAAGCATACTACTACAGGTTTGAATCCTGAACACCAAACAAAAGACACATGAAAAGCAATAATCCCTCAATGCATTTTGTTCAAGCTTTGTTTGAACACAAACCTTCCTGTGCTCTGGGTTTTTATTCATTAAAATAAAGCACACAAAATAACTCTCACCTACTACTATTAATCATAAGGATTTTCTCAGGAAAACAAATATACTTGGGCTTTCAGAACAAATCAATTCAGAGAAAGGGAATATTTTGGCTGCCATGGCAGCCCAAAAGAGGGTAAAAACAAACATCTTTGCTGCTGCTAGTTTGCAGCTGACTTGGAGACGGACTGCTGGTGATGTGTGATGCTATTTTTAAACAGCAATTGTTTAATCACTTCTGTTCCCCTGGGCTGAGACTAAAAATGATGCCTCTGGAGCACTTTGTCTACAAGTAGGTAGAAATAATTTGATCACATCCTTTAAGGCTGCAGAAGAGATGGAGCTGCACGCAGCAGCGGCAACACATTTCACAAAGAATCTAAATATTGAGGAGAACTGAGAGTGTGTTGATCATGACATCTAAGTGGTGTAATGTCACCAAGAGATCTGCTATGGTACATATCACCATCTCCAACAGCAAAGAGAATTTCTTGCTTGGGAATTGTACATCCTATTCTAACTTGCTTATTTTGCTGCAGTTAACTCTTGGAGTTCAGGTACCCAATTTACATGAAAGCAGAGATTATTCTGAAGGACATACGTAATTGTATGCATGAATTTCATGTGGGGGTATTCCTAAAATTGCTGATTGGACTTGCTGTTGGTTTGTCATAGTTGACAACTCTATTGCCAACTTCTACCAAGGAAAGCAGAATTAAAAGATAGACTTGCCAGGGAGACAGTGTCTCATTAACAGGATGTAAACTATAGCCTCCTCACAATGCTTTACAAGCAGAGTGACCATATCTCTGTATCTAGGCTTTCCTAGCATACCTGTAGCCTGTAATAAAGACAAAATTCCTATTAATAGTGTTCAAAGCAGTGACTCTTGCAGAAAAGCTCCTACTTCAGCAAACTGGAGACATACTTCCCGGGTCAGACTGTGATGTAACTCTAAATCAGCAGCATTATGCAAATGAAAAACTTGACCTAATACAGCAAATACTGAAACCTCTAGCATGCAGAGTAATAGCCCAGCTTCACAGATGTCAATGGGAATTTTACTATTGACTTCCATGGGGGCAGGATCTTGCCCATATCTGCATAGATGATGAATAGCTCCCCTGCCTTTCAATATCCTCTCTGGCTAACAATAAATTATCTCTGCCAGTGATTACTTTTAAGATGTAGCTCATAAAAATGCTTGTGAAAAGCAAATAGTTTTGCCTTTGGGACAGACTATATTAAAGTAAGTGTTGGATATTTTTGAAATCTTCCCCAGATGGATTGCCATAGGGCACCACAAGATCTTCCTGCCTTCATTTCAAATAATACCAGCCACACGTCCTGCTATAGCATTACCCCTGTAGATTTTCTTTCAGAAAAAAGGAATTACTCTTTCTATCAAAGTGCATTTAATACGAGTGTTTGTTAAATGGTTTTGCCTCCTTACTTCTTTATGGGTTTGCAGAGATGCTTCTGTTTACATAAATACAGTCCCTGGCGTCTGTTATTATTATTATTTCTTTTTGCATACACATGTACCCCTAAGAAGCAGTGCTTAATACAAGCTGATGGGGGGAATCTGTTACTGTAATTGTATTTTCAACATCTTAAAATGTTGGCCAAGAGCCAGCTTTGGGATACACATCACTAGAAAGGGAAAGCTTTACTGATAAAGTAAATAAGCTCTGGTTTTGAAAGCTGCAGGACTCCTTCATTGAGGAGTCTTCCGGAGAGTCACTGGCTATTTAACACCTCTTTGGTCAGATAAGTCATCCCCATTTCTCCTCTTCCCTTCTTTCTTGATTTGAATAAGCTTTTTAAGATCATCTGGAGAAGGTTTCCACCTGGACCACTGTTCCAAACTCGTCAGCTACCAGTGAGTTTCTCTGTATTATTAATTTCTTGGGTTGCCCTTTCTGCCTTTTCTTGCTCCCTGCACTATTTACTGACTCTTCTTCAATCTCTGGCTTCCTTATTCAGAGGAAGAGCACCAGATTACTGGTATACATAAGGCTTCTGCATGTACTATGGTGGATGAAATGTAAACCAAGGAGGAGTTCTTGGCTACTTTGTGATACTGTAGAAATATTCAGGGACTCTAGAGTGACTTCCACCTTCTCCACTGAGAAATTAATAATTTACTGCTACCTTTTGCGTCTTATCTGTTAGTTAATTATCCACCAAAAAAACCCTCCTCCTTCATCCTCCTCCACTTTTCTTTGAAGATGTCTTTAACAGGAATCCTTGGGAGCCCTCTGAAAATGAACATGTGGATGTTGAACTGTGTCCTTCTTGCATGGAGAAGAGGAGCTGAGCCCTGTTTTATTGCATGTGAGGAGAAGAGGTGTCATGCTGTCAATCAGGAGAACAAGTACATATTCACATCCTTGTTATTAGACATGAAAGTGAAGCCTCAGTATCTCAAGCCAGGTTTCTCACAAAGACATACATGTGTGTTTTGATATAATCTCTCCACATTGGGTGCTGCTCCAGTACTGAACAGAAATTCTGAAGCCTCTGAAGCGGTTTTGCACATGTAACCAGCACTGGGTATTACCTAATATCCAGTGTTCTTTCATTTCTGCATGAGCACAGAGCCTGCTGCTGCTTTCTCTTTAGACATGCATATGGCACACAGCCATGAAAGAACTTCTCAGGTTACTGAAGCAAGTCCTTGAATGAACCAGGATAACTGGAACAAGACTTTATCATAAAGATCTTTTGTCTCTACTCTTCTCCTTTTCCTGCTCTACTGCAGCCTGAATCCTCATCCTAGGTGAAGAACAGTGGCAGAGTCTGTACTGCCCAGAGGAGAAGCATACCCATCCATGAGAGGAGGAAGGGAGAGTGGAAGAAGAGCAAATTAGCATTTTGAATTAGAATCACATTTTTTCTCAAGAGGAATCTATCTAAAGCCACAAGCAGTAATTGCAAAATGATTATCAATGAAGACCTAGTTAGGAATTTGCTTAAGGAAACTTCGTCCAGATGTACTCAGTGTACTCTGCTGAGCTTGAGAGGAGAAACAGACTGCACAGCATCTCACTAGATCAACCACGTACAAGGGAGAAAGATTCTCCCTGCAAGGGAAGTCCAACAGCAAAAGAGAAGGACTTCAAATGGAGAAGAATCAAAGCCATTCTATGGGAAAAGTCACTTTTTCAGTTTTAGGATAGGAATTAAATATAATGCGCAGAGCCATGCTGGTGTCATTTGTGCACTTGCACAGCCAGCAGATCTACCTGCTTCTGCCATAAGGAAGATAAATGTGATCTTTGTTTAGAAGTTTAATCTGAATTTTCAATACCTTTTTTTTTTCATTCAGCACTGTTCACTGTATTTTCTCCTTTCTAGCTCTCCTTCTCCTCCATGTAGCAATTTCTGAGTTTCATTGTTATTCCATCTGCTGACATGAAAGAGTAAATGCTGTGCTTCCCTAACAGCATTAACCGAATAAGCCTGGGGGGAATTAACCCCTCAGAAGGTTTGTGTTCCATTGTGAAGTGCTTTGTAACACATCATAAAACGACTGCTCCTCTTGAACTTGTTTCTTTCATATCACACTTGATTCTCCCCCCACCGCAAGTATTTATGTTTGCTCCTTCTGCCATCTCCTTTCTTCATGCTCCCTAGTTGCATTTTGGCAGATGTAAGACCACCCCACTGGTAAGGTAGGTGGGTATTTGACAGAGGGTTATTTGACACCCCAAGGTCATGTGCATGAAGTTCTGAAAGCTGCAAGCACAATGTCTACTCTAACATCAACCAGCAGAGAAATGAACAAAGTATTTGAGAGTTCTGCCAAAGTTAAGGAGAAAGCAGTTCTAAAAAGATAACTTGAAAATACCTCCTTTTAAAGTGTGCATCATAATTAACACTTTTTTTTTATCTTGCCTAACAAAATACATGAATTTCTGTCAATTCTCTTACTCTGAAAACTCTATCATTGAAGTTACAATATCCTTTTGCAGTTTCTTTTCCTATAAACCTTCATTTCTGTTGGTGAATTATTGCTTTCTAAAATACACTCCATCTATGATGAAAGACAATTATCAGTTTAAATGGTCACATTTGAGTAAGTTATCTACTAGAAGTTATATTAAATAAGTTATATTTGGAATTACCCAAAGTCTTAAACCCACTAAACACCAAAAAAGATATAAATATAAATAATGTAAGTAGGATGAAAGTTATGTCAACAACTTTATTTTTCCTTTTTAAGCTGCATCTTGATTGGGGAGAGGAAACAGTCTGTTTTTAAGGCTTTAAGCTCCTTTTTCTCCAAGATTGAAAGATTTTCGAGTTTGTGTCGTTAAGAAACAAAAGTATTTGAGCAGTAGCCTATGGGGGGCACTCAAGTACTGCAAACAGCTCCTACTCCACCCAAACGAGCCGGTCTGTTGCGCGATGGAACGGGGCAGACCCCGGGGCACATTTTCACGTTACCTTTCATACAGAGAACAAAAGTGAGTAAAATAAACTAAAAATTTTTTGGTGTTTTTTTTTTTTGTCGCAGCCCGACTATTCCCCGATGAAAGACAAAGTGATATTAAAAGCTGCATTTAAATGACGTTCAGAGCCTGATTATGCTAAAAGCGTAAAAGCATCGTGCAGACTGTGGGAGCTTGTCTGCATTTTCTCTAAACAAGGTACCTTGTACATTATGTTTCAACGGTAGATGCAATTATTATTCGCCTACTGAGTTTTGGGGATTGTTTTAAATCTTAATGACAGTTGCACGCTCTGTTCGTGATTTTACAGAGTGAAACAATTCTTTATTCAAATTATTTTTTTAAATAGAAATTTTTTAGTTTTTATTTTGTTTGCCACAAAGGAAAATTGTGCCCACTGTTGTAGTCATGGCTGTTTGCCACAGCAGTCATTTGGACTGCTATCGTAAAGCCTTTATCTGATGGCAAAAAATCCTTGTACCAGATGTTCCTTTATTTGATCTGTTTTATGATTAATCAGATTTAGCCCAAAACCAGAATGAAAACCCTGCTATGGCACCTGGCTGCCATCACACTATAATTTGCTTTGAAGTGGGAAGGAAGGCTCATTTGATCTTTAAAACGCTGTGGTGCAGAACAATAAGTTTTTGTTCCGATAGATTTTGGAGGAAGACACTGTAAAAATGACTATAACAGCTATCGGCAGGATAATTTTCCAAACTTCCCAACCTGGTAAATAGCACTAATTTCTCCTAAAGGGAATGTTAAAGGAAGTTTGGGTTGTAAACACTTACACATACAAGCTCTCAAGCCACTGATGCTGCTGCTATGTAATACGGTAATAGGGCTGAGACAGAGGCTGGTCTGGTGCAGCAGAAGCCATAGGGCTAAACCCCAGCTAAGGAATAAAATCCACCTTCTCTGAAGAGTAACAACTTGTGCCAGAAAGGAAGTGTTCGTACAGGCTTCTCCAGTAGTGCACGTGTCCCACATTTATCAAGAAGGGGAAACGCTTTGAGTTTGTAACACTGGCAATATTTTTTGCAATGGAGCTGAAAAACAACAGACCCTGGCAACATTACTTTTATATAATAAATAATTTTATAATAATTCAGAGAATCACAGAATTATTGAGGCTGGAATAGACCTCTAAGATCATAAACTCAGCCTATCACCTAACACCACTAAGTGCCATGTCCAATCTGTCCTTAAACACCTACAGGGATAGGGACTCCACCACTGCCCTGGGCAGTCCATTCCTATATCTAATCGCCCTTTCTATAAGGAAGTGCTTCCTAACATCCAACTTAAGTCTCACCTGGAACAGTTTCAGGCCCTACCCTCTCATCCTATCACTAGTTGCCTGGGAGAAGAGCCTGACCCCCACCTGACTACAACCTCCTTTCAGGTAGTTATAGACAGTGATATGGTCCCTTCTGAGTTACCTCTTCTCCAGGCCAAACATCTTTAGCTCCCTCAGCCTCTCTTCATCAGATTTTCCCTCTAGCCCCTTCACCAGCCTTGTTGCTCTCCTCTGGACCCACTCCAGCACCTCAACATATTTCTTGAAGCGAGGGGCCCAGAACTGTCCCCAGTACTCGAGGGGAGGCCTCACCAGTGCTGAGTACAGGGGAAGAATTACATCCCTAGTCCTGCTGGCCACACTATTCCTGAGGAGAAGTGATTTATATATTCCTGGAACATGTTAGATAACCACAATCTTGCCAGGTTTGTTGGTCTAGACACACCTATTTATGTTGGGTGCCATCTTTTTCTTCATGACACTCTATACGATCATGGATGATAGAATCATAGAATCATAGAATCATAACGGATTGGAAGGGACCCCAAAAGATCATCTAGTCCAATCCGCCTGCAAC
>JAOXOE010029104.1:0-14969 GCA_028565055.1 Phoeniculus purpureus
CCCTGGGCAGTCCAGTCCAGGCTCTGATCACCCTTTCAATAGAGCAGGGGCTTCCTAACATCCAACCTAATCTTCCCCTGGCAGCTTCAGGCCCTATCCTCTCATCCTGGCTCTAGTTGCCTGGGAGAAGAGCTTGACCCCCACCTGACTATAACCTCTCTCCAGGGAGTTGGAGAGAAGGAGAAAGTCCCTTCCTTGAGTCTCCTCTTCTCCAGGCTAAACACCCCCAGCTACTTCAGCCTTTCCTCATCAGCCTTTCCCTCCAGTCCCTTCCCCAGCCTCGTTGCTTCTCTGGACCTGCTCCAGCCTCTCAATCTTTTTCTTGAAGTGAGTGGCCCAGCACTGCCCCCAGTACTCAAGGGGAGGCCTCTCCAGTGCCCAGTAGAGGGGGAGAATGATGTCCCTAGTCCTGCTGGCCACACTATTGCCAATACAAGCCAGGATGCCATTGGCCTTTTGTGCCACCTGGGCACCCTGCTGGCTCCTGTTCAGCTGGTTATCACCCAGTACTGCCAGGTCCCTCTCTGCCTTGCTGCTCTCCAGCCACTCACCCCCCAGCCTGTAGCTGCAGGGGGTGATTGTGGCCAAAGTGTAGGACCCTGCCCTTGGCCCTGTTAAACCGCATCCCGCTGGCCTCTGCCCATTGACCCAGCCTGTGCAGATCTCTCTGCAGTGTCGTCCTCCCCTCCAGTCAATCAAGACTCTTTTTATCTCCTTGTATCTTCTGATCTTTTTTTAGTTTCTTGCTAACGATGGTATTGATTGGAGCGTGGCATTTGTAGGCAGCCGAAAGGAGAGGTCGTGCTATTACACAGGGTTTATGTTTTTTAAGGGCTCTCTTACGTGAATAAACATACAGAGGCAGCAGTTACCCAAACTCATTAAGTAGCTGTCAGACCTCTAACAAGACAAACCCTTTAACACACTGACTCGTCAGTGTGCTTTTGATGAAGCAGTAGGTAGAGGATAGAAAAAACCCCAACACAGCCATCAGACTAAAGTATTTTTCAAGAAACTAATTCCAAGGAAGGAAAAACCAGCCCACGTCCACCAGATTCTTTAATCTCTTAATTTCTCAAGATCCCAGAAGCAATCGTGGCTGGTCTGTTTTTTCCCTAAGCAGAAAGCCATGAGCTGTGTGTGAAAGATGCTACTGGTAAAGCTTTGGCTTAGCGAAGGGAAACCCAGGGGCAATCAGCCCTGTAACACCACAGCCATGACAGGAGAGTGAGGTGCACACGTTGGCGCGTTCTTGCTCGCGAAGCTGCTCGTTTTGACGACTGATGCTTGTCTGAGCCCAGCAGAGGGAACAGCAAAGATCCTGCCGTGTGAGCTGCTCGGAGGAAGTTGCACATGATTTGAGAGCGTGCGTGCCTGGAGTGAGAGATGCTCGTCTGAGCCGGGCTGAGCACAGCAGGCAGCTCCCTGCTGGGCAAAGCAAGTTTGA
The DNA here is from genome assembly GCA_028565055.1 of Phoeniculus purpureus. Classification (NCBI taxonomy): domain Eukaryota; kingdom Metazoa; phylum Chordata; class Aves; order Bucerotiformes; family Phoeniculidae; genus Phoeniculus; species Phoeniculus purpureus. The sequence goes on from JAOXOE010029104.1 coordinate 1,448, forward strand.
TTTTTGTTACGTGACGATGCTCCTTGTTGTAGGAATTTCTGTGCGGTCCCGGTGTCAGCTGCACTAAAATCTGTTGATATTTGGAGTAATGAGCCTGCAGCAAACATCTCTGACCTTTTAAAATGTGCTCGTGTCCAGATTTGCTTCCAAATCTCCTGGAATTTGGCTTGGCTTTAATTTCTGGCTTTTGTGGGAAGGTACCGTAGCGTGGAGTCGATGGAGCTTCACACCGGGCGAGCTGTACGTGTTATTTCTCTATCTGGAAAAGGGTTTGAAGATTGATCAGGCATCTCAGCAAATGATTGAGTCTGTAACAAGCAGCCTTCTTCCGTGCGGGTTTGCGTGGCTCCCAGTAGAGCCAGCTCGCGTCTGCCAAACACTGGAATATGAGTAGTTGTCCAGAACAGGAGCGGAACTTCACGAATTATTGAAAAGCCATCGCTTAGAGTTCAAGGCTGGTTTCTTTCTTTTTCTCTTTCCTTTTCTTTGATGTCACACCAAAACACTTCTCTGGAATAGGCAGGTATGTAACAGAACGTATTTATGTTCTTCATTTGCTGGCAGTGGCTTCTTAAAGCTTTTTTTCACCAGATGAAACCAGTAACGTGGTTTCCTGTTGGGTTTTATTTTTCCCTCTCCAGGGAGTTTGAAAGAATCAGTTGCTTTGATGGTGCCATTCAGTGTGACCTGGACAGGATGGAGAGCTGGGCAGGGAGAAGTTTAATGAACTATAACAAGGGCAGTGTAGAGTCTGGCACCTGGGCAAGAACAACCCCGGGTAGTGGTATAGGTTGGGGACTGACCTGTTGGAGAGCAGTGTAGGAGAAAGGGGCCCTGGGGGTACTGGTAGACAGTGGGATGGCCAGGAGCCAGCAATGTGCCCTTCGTTGGCCAAGAAGGCAAAGGGCATCCTGGAATGGATCAGAATGGGGGTGGTTATTAGAGCAAGAGAGGTTCTTCTCCCCCTCTACTCTGCCCTGGTGAGACCACATCTGGAGCATTGTGTCCAGCTCTGGGCCCCTCAGTTCCAGAAGGACGGGGAACTGCTTGAGAGTCCTGCACAGAGCCACCAAGATGATGAAGGGAGTGGAGCACCTCCCTGATGAGGAAAGGCTGAGGGAGCTGGGGATCTTGAGCTTGGAAAGAAGGAGCCTGAGAGGTGACCCCATGAATATTGATAAATGTGGAAAGGGCAGGTGTGAGGAGGATGGAGCCAGGCTCTGCTCAGGGGCACCCAATGGTAGGACAAGGGGCAATGAGTGTGAGCTGGAACAGAGGAGGTTCCACATCAGTGTGAGAAGCAACTTCTTCCCGGTGAGGGTGACAGAGCCCTGGCAGGGGCTGCCCAGGGAGTTTGTGGAGTCTCCTTCTCTGGAGGCATTTAAAACCCGCCTGGCCATGTTCCTGTGCGACTGAATCTGCGGTATCCTGCCTTGGCAGGGGGATTGGACCAGATGATCTTTCAAGGTCCCTTTCGATGTTCTGTGATTCTCTTACACATGCTGTTTATTTGCTTGATTGATCCTGCTGGTGAAGGAAAGGTATGTTCTGGAAGCTTCAGTCAAAGAAAATAGTTGAGGAAGTTCCTTTGTATTTAGCGACACCAACAAGAACAACCCCGTAAGTAACGGGGAGAAAAGCAGCTTTTTGGAGGCTTTTCTCTTTCCCACTGTGGTTTCTATGGAAATGTCATGAGTTTGGGGGGTGTGCAGTAACTGTCCTGACTGCAGCACTGTCACTCTCGCTGTTGCCGAGGTTTGTGCTAATTCTGTGCCTGCATCGTGCTGCAGGAAGGGACAGAGAGGGTTTGACATTAACTAGTAGTGCCAGCTACAGAAATGGCAGCTCCATCCCCTGGAGTCAAGAAGATTAAGCCAAAAAGCTGCAGAAGCCAAGGTTACTGGGCAGGATTGAGGATGGACCTTCCCATCCTCAGTCCCCAGCAGTTTTTCTCAGTGGTGGCACTGTTGGGTTGTGGAATGGAGGAGATGGGCTTCTATGGCCAACCCTTTCCTTCGAGTGAAAAGTGTTTCTACCACATTTTCAGAAGAATTGGCATGTGCTAAAACATCTGAGGAACTGGAAGTGTTCCTAGCTGCACACATAAAACTGCTGACACTTCTTCCAGCTGTCCTCAGTGTGAATCAAAGCACTCTGTTTGCCAGTATTTTCCAACACCGAGAACACCAGGGTGGGCAGCAGGGAGATCTTAGCTCTGCATATGGGATTGGTGGGGTCTTGAGGGGGAGAAACACAGCACCACCAAAAAACCCAAGGTGTGTGGTGTTGTCTGGCTGATGGTTCTGTGTTGAATGAGGCTTTTCATCTGGAAATCCTGGAAATTGGAGGTCTGGAGAACAAACCTTGTGAGAAGCAGCTGAGGGAGCTGGGGCTGGTTAGGTTAAAGGAAAGTGGCTGAGAAGGAGACCTTATTGCTGGCTACAACTACCTGAAAGGAAGTTGTAGAGAGGTGGGGATTGGTCTGTTCTCACAAGGAACGAGTGCTAGGACAAGACGAAATGGCCTCAGGTTGCACCAGGGGAAGTTTAAGCTGGACGTGAGGAGAAACGTCTTCGTGGAAAAGGGTCATCAGGGCTTGGAACAGGCTGCCTTGGAAAGGGGTTGAATCGCCATCCTTGGATGTGTTTCAAAATTGTGGTGATCTGGAGCTTAGGGACGGGGTTTAGCAGTGGCCTTGGGACTGTTGGGTTAATGGTTGGACTTGATGATCTTAAAGGTCTTTTCTGACATTAATGAGTCTGAGTTTGTTTTATCGTTTTTGTGTAGGACCTTTAAAACCCCTCACATGCTCATTATATTTCTTCCATTGCCTGGGATCTGACAGCTGCTCGGAGTGAAAGATGGTAGAGGAATGCAGGAATCCGTGTTCTGGTCCTTGTAATCTCCCAACGCATCCTGGTTTGGGTGAAGAGAGTGGAAGGGCCTCTCCCAGGAGGGTTTCTGTAGCCTTTCACAAGAAACACTCCTTGAGCACCTCACTGAAGGTGTGGATGGACCCAGAGATACTAATGAGCACTTTTGCCACATCATCCTCGCAGTCTGTTTTCTCCAGTAAATGCGGCGGGCAAACCTGGGGCTTCCAGAGGGGCTGAATGAATTTGTCCCTGAATCACAGAGGAGCTCAGTACTGGGAAGTGACTGGAAGGCTGATACTGTTCGTGATGGTAATAAACATTCCTTCACCATTATAGAGTCACAGAATCATTGAGGCTGGAAAAAACCTTTAAGGTCATCCAGCCCAGCCCATGACCTAACATCACCACAATCAGCTAGATCAGGGCACTAAGTGGCACATCCAGTCTTTTCTTAAATGCCTCCAGGGATGGGGACTCCATCACCTCCCTGGGCAGCCCATTCCAATCACCTTTTCCATGAGGAAGTGCTTCCTGTTGTTTCAGAAATCTTGGAGCCCATTGTCAGGGAGAGGCGTAAGAGAAAATTAGGTCTTTTTCCTTCAGATACGGTCAGTGTGTAACTGGTTGGTTAATCTGATGGTCTCATCTGGCCTGGGACGGTGGGTGGGATGGATAGCTCTGCTGTGATTAGTCACTTTTGCAGGCACAGCTTCCATTAAGAGGAACTCAGAGCTTTCCCTGCTTTCCCCTGTGGCTTTGGAAATTCAGTCATTGTTGTGTAACACAATGCAGTTACGAGCCCGTCTGTCAGCACGAAACTGCAAAATATTTTCAGCTCAAAATAAACTCCGCAAGGAGAATAGTTTCCATGTTATCCCCCATTCAGAGGAAAGCTACTGGCCTTCAGTCCTAAATAAAGATTCCAGCCAACTCTTGTGCTTGAAGAAGTTGTTTAAGAGCGGTTGCCCTAAATTTGACCGCTAGCTCAACCAGCCCCTTTTCCATGTTGACCGAGTCAACGGAGCAAGTTTGGCATCAGCTTCTCGGCATTGCTAGTGCTTTCAACAGCTGTGAGTGATTTCAGTTGTGTAAAATGTCAGATGGAAAAGTTTCCAAAATCTAATTAGTTGGCCAGTTCTTTTCCAAGTTTGCCATTGTCCTTTATTTTCCTCTCTAGCCCTGCCGGGAAAAAATGCGTGACCCAGCGCTCACCAGTGAATTTGCTCGGTTTTGATGGAGTTAGCCCTATTTGTTTTATAAGTGGGAGATGCTTCTAATGTATTGAGCAGTAAATCACAGAACATTAGGGATTGGAAGGGACCTTGACAGATCTTCTAGTGCAATCCCCCTGCCAGAGATCAAGCTGGAAGGCAGCCCCCTGGACAATCCCCGCTCCTGTTCTTTCTGCTGATGGGGCTGTGGGGATCTTGTTGCTGAATTTGCAGAAGAGACTATCCAACCTCTTCAAATTTTTCTCTTCTAATTCCAGTGATCAATGAGGATGGTCTGCATCACCCGTGTTTCTGATGCGTTTTTAGAAGTAGCAGTTTTGGTTGGTTGGAACTTGGAAGTTTGCTCCCTCATTAGCTAATTAGGGCTATTATGCTCTATTGTCATTATTGTCACTCAGAGTATTTTTGAAAATTAAGGGTGAAAAGTGACTGGGTAACAATGAAACTCATCAGCCAGGCTCCCGGGAGCCTGTTGTGAGTCACCCTGGCTGATTTTTAGTGACAAGTATGCTTTTACAACTGTTGACTCGTGCAAGCCCCACAGTAACTCATCGCGGGAGCTGAGGTGTGATCTGGCTCGTGCCTTGCTGGGAGCCACTGCCACCAGCACGTGGCCAGGGAGGCACCTTGCTCGTGTGTGACTCCTGTCTGGATGGTCAACCAGCTGCTCACCTCTCTGCCTCTAGCCTTGGGCCAAACGGTAAAGCTTTTTACTAGCTTTGGGATGGTTTGGATCTTTACTGCTGTTACTAGAAATGCTGAAGTGGAACAGCGCTGTTCTGGGGAAGGAGGGGTGGCTGGTTCTTGGTAGAAGCTTGGAGAGGACAAGGTCTTGAATTTACATAACCGTTGATGCCATGGTTTCTCCTCTCTGGTCTTGCGTCTGTAGAATTTCACTAAAAGGTAAAGGTGAACGACGGGGAAACAGCAGCAGGCGAGACAGGCTATGTGATGCAGCTCTCCAGGGGAGAAGTGATCGGGAAGGTGGTTCAGAACCTTTTAACTTCACACCTTCCCAAGAAACACGAAATGAGCTTTTCTACCCCCTGCTACTCCTTTTATTGGTTTTGCAAGGATTTGTCTCCAGTAGAGGTCAGAAACATTGGCCAGGGGCTCTCTGTGGAGCTGGCTGGCTGGGTGAAGTCAGGGGCTGCCCTCACATCCAGAGTTCTTTAGATCCCAAATAACAATGCTGCGATTGACTTTCTTTGAGCTGCCTTGCTGCTCCTCAGGCAGTATTCCTACCCCTTGGAGGAGACAGAGCTTTAGATCCCAAGTTATGCTGAGGTATCAGCCTGACTTGAGCAGCTTGCTATCTGGGGAGGCAACTAACAGCTTGAGAGTTCCAGGCATCCTCTACTGTACCGGTGGCCCAGCTCTCAGACACCCCACCAGGTGAGATGGACCTTGGAGCTGCTGTACAATAGCAATTTGCTCTTTTTTTTCCTCATCTCCCTCCAGAGTCCTTCATCCATCACGGCTTGGTGCCTTGCTTGCACCTGGGAGTGTTACAAATGTGTCTGGTGGGGGAACTGAATTCCAGAATTGGACTCCTGTGCTTGGACTTCTGGCCTCCTCACTTCAACAAAGAGATTGAGGTGCTGGAGCAGGTCTGGAGGAGGCAACGAGGCTGGGGAAGGGACTGGAGGGAAAGGCTGATGAGGAAAGGCTGAGGGAGCTGGAGGTGTTTAGCCTGGAGGAGACTCAAGGGGGACCTTCTCCCTCTCTCCAACTCCCTGAAGAAAGGTTGTAGTCAGGTGAGGTTTGGGCTCTTCTCCCAGGCAACTAGAGCCAGGATGAGAGGGCAGGACCTGAAGCTGCCCGGGGAGGATTGGGTTGGATGTTAGGAAGCCCTTCCTCTATGGAAAGGGTGCTCAGAGCCTGGACTGGACTGCCCAGGGCAGTGGTGGAGTCCCCATCCCTGGAAGTGTTGAAGGACAGACTGGATGTGGCCCTTAGTCCCCTGGTCTAGGTGATTGTGGTGATGTTAGGTCCTGGGCTGGGCTGGATGATCTTAGAGGTCTTTTCCAGCCTCAGTAATTCTGTGAGTCTGTGAAGAGAGGTGGAGAAGATAAAATACATTAATAAGTCCCATAGATGAAGCCGTAAGGCATCAGTCTGGATTGATCTGGGCTTGGATCTTGCACAACAGAAGCTGTGCACCTGAGCAACCAAGACAATCTGTAGAAGTGGTGAGTGTAATTATACAGGAGCAAAAGATTGTTAGCAGGTTGTCATTCACCGTGTGGATTGTCAGTGCTGCTCTTGCTTGTGCTCTGCTGTGCTTTGCTTTGCCTCTAATTGCCACTGGTATTTTTAGGGCAGCTTTGCAGCTTGGCTATTTTCTCCCAAGTTGGCTAAAAATGTCGGTGGCACGTGACATCATAAATATTCTCTTGGAAACCGATGCCATCTATATCCTGAACTTTCCCTTCTGCTGAGGTCTGGATTTATTCCTTAAAATCACAGCAGCAGGAGCTGGAGGAAAGGTCCCTTTCTATTAAGGTCTGGGCACGTGGCTGTTACGGTCCTGAATACTCTGCAGATAAAGCTGCTAGACTGGAATGTTTTTGTTTGCTTTAGCTTTGAGGTGGTATTAGCCTCAGCTGTAACCTCTTTCAGTTGCTGTTGTCTTTTCTAAGGACTTCCTAGAGCTTCCATCCTGCAGTGAAATCCATGCAGATGGAGTCCTCCTGCGCTGAGGTAGCAAGAACGAGGCCAAACAGAGCATAGGGCTGCTGCTGTGCTGCCTGCATGTGGCACCTCTCCCCTTGGCACTGCTCAGCCTTCCCTGCTGCAGTCATGGGTTTTATTTGCTTATTCTAGGGTTGACTTTACAGGAGCTTTTCTCTGCTAACGTGTCTTCTGTCTGTGCTCATAGGACATCTAGGTATATGTTTCTTCAGAGGTGTTGAGGTGTCCTACCCCAGGACTTAATCCTGCTGTCCTGCCTGAGATCTGACCTGCAGGAGCCATCTCATTGTCAGTCAGCCCCACTCTTGAGTTCTGTGGAGCCTCAGCACAGGTTAAACAGAACCAGAACAAGGCCAGAAGAGGTTTAGGCTGGATATCAGGAAGAATTTCTTCCCACAAAGGGTTATCAAACACTGGAACAGGCTGCCCAGGGCAGTGGCAGAGTCCCCATCCCTTGAAGGTATTTAAACCTGAGTGAACCTGGTGCTTAGGGACAGGGATTAGTGGCGACCTGGCAGTGCAGGGTCAAAAGTTGGACTTGGTGATCTTAAAGGTCTCTTCCAACCAAAGAGTTTCAGGAATCCTATGATCTACATGTGTGTTATGTGTGTGAGAATTAATCTGGGAGCTCAAAGTTGTAGTGGGAACCTTCTGGTAGAAGTGGAAATTACTGCCTGTCCTCTGTTCAACACCCTCCAGTCTCGACAGTCTCCTCCCTGGCTGTTGCAGGGACTGACTCTGTTCCGTTGTAACTGGTGTTACTGGGAACGCTCTTCAAAATCCCATCGAGAGCTCACAAAGCACTAATGCGCTGTTTGTGGTTTCAATTTTGGGCTTCACTATCACTCAGGGTTTTATCTCACTGATCTGAAGAAAATAAAAGCGAAAACTGAACGCTGAGGCTGATGAAACTGTTTTGTGCCTAACAGTTTGTCAGGGGAGGCTAATCTGCTGCAGAGAGGAGGAGGCTTGACTTTCAATGAGAAGTTATTAGGCATTGAATACCCATTAAATTGCTGTTTTAATAAAATGGACAAGGCTCTCTAGCTTGGCCTTCAAGTAGCCAATTCATTGAGAGCCTCCTTTAATCTGTTCTTCTAAAAATTAATTAATATTTTTTAAAACACTTCTTTGACTGTAGCGCCCTGCTTCAGATTAAGTGGGGGTTGTGTCGTGGCGATTTCCTCTCTGTACTTCAGCTGCAGTTTATGGACTCTGATAATACTGACTTCATAAACAAGAGCTTAAGGCTTCTAAGAAGGAGCCTAATGGGCTGCCTTGATTTTTGTGTGTCGTAGCGCTTTGAGTGGGCAGCAAATAGCAAAATAGGAATCAGTTGAGAAAACAGAGTCTGGTGCCTGGGGTGAGAGCTTGGGTATCATTTTCAGTTTGGGTACTGATCTCTGGTAGCCACCGTTTGCAGGGAGATTTAGACTGACCTATCCAGACGTGTCTCAGACGCTTGTGTGACCTGTAGGACGCAGATAACTTCTCATTCAGAATAACCGTCCTTTTCTTCATGCCTGCTGTGACCATATTTGAAATGCTGAAGCCTTTTGGCTCCTCCACCTGTGCTGTTACTTGTCTGGATATGCCAAAACCTTTATCTCTAGTGGTTTTGACTTCCCAACCACTGGTTCCAGGGGTTTTGAGATGCCATCACGCTTGTGGCAGGCGAGGAGCAGCATCTATCTTTTGTGGTCAGGCGGCTCTGGTGCTCTCCGTTAGGGGCCAGCATCCTCGTGTGCTGTCGCAGGTGCCGGGTAATAAGGTCCAGACCCCGAATCAGGTCACTGTTTACAAAGCAGATTGATGTCAGATATAAATACAGCTGTAATGCCCTTTAAAGAAGGGCATGTGTGGCGCTGGCAAAGGCCGTGCACGCTCCTGCTGTCTGAGAGCTGCCAGGCAAAGCTAGAACAGTGAGGATGGAGAAATTCTAAAGGTGTGAACAACCAGCCTCGTTGTAGTGACAACTGTGTGCAGTTCATCCTGGCTTTTCTTCTGGATCGAGGTCTTTAGCTCTGGCCGTGAAATGTGAACTGAAAGGGTCTGTTGCTTTCTGCTCTGCACTTTGCTTCCACAGTTGCTGCCAGGCTTGGATAGAAGCTACAGTCTTGTAGAAAACCACAAGGTTTCCATCCTACAGCACAACCAACGCAAAGGAAAAGCTTGTGCTGTAACCATTTGTGGATTTGCTTTTGCAAGGACTCTGTAAAAAGGACCGTGCGGCCACAGTTTGGCTATTTGATGGGGACTAGAGAAGCAAAGTGTGTTTGAATGGGCTCCCAAGTCAGGAGACTGATTTTTGTTCGGTTTGTTTTGATCCTCGTTAAATTGCTTTCTTTTGTCTCCTCTGTGCAGTGACACCTTGTCGAGGACACCCTGATTGACTTGCAAAGTTTAATTTGCAGTTAGAGAAGACAATTGAAATCCCATTTAATTTGAGGACTAAAACCACATCAAATTCCACATGAGAGCCCTCAAGGAACATGAGAAGTCAGCCCTTGGGAAAGCTCTCTGCTTGCCTTGTTGAGCTGAAACCACAAGATGTGGGCTGTGGCTGTCGGATGCTTCGTTACATCCAGAAATTCTCCATAGGAAAGAGAATTGTTCCTTGGAGAGGAGTCTGAGCAAAGCCAGATCTTGGCTTTTGGAAACCAGTGGCAGTGGGGAGAGGCTGTGGGAGGGGCTCAACAGCTGAATGGGCCAGAATAAAAGGCCGAAAGAATTGCTTTAGAGTTTCGTCTCGTGGAATTGGCAGCTGCCAAGGCAGTTTGTTTCGTGATTCCCAAGATATTATTAATGCTGCTGTTGGGTTCAGAGCACAACTTAATTACATCTGATAATGTTATCCACAGCCAGCAGTATTTGCACAACGGGTTGAGGATATTGCTTTAAGTGTGAGTTTGAGCATCTTTTGATCTCAACTCTTTTCTTCCCTTATTGTTTGTTGGGGTAGTCAGGAGATCCATAGCCCTTGTAGAAGGTGGGTGGGAGGCGGTGAGTGTTTTGTTGTGACTGGGCTTATCTCGAACACTTGGGCGTCTGTGATGGATCCAAAGGCAATTGGTAAGAGGAACAAAAAAAAATAGTGTTTGCAATTCTTGCAGAATTGGGCTGGTTATTGGGGAAACTGAATTTATCTGAGCTCTATCCCACACCCTCCTGTATGAGAAAGACATTGTTGGCTCCAAAGGAGGACAACAAGGTTGGTGAAGGGTCTGGAAAACCAACTGTGTTGAGGAACAGCTGAGGGAGCTGGGGCTGGTTAGTCTGGAAAGGAGGAGGTTGAGAGGAGACCTTATTGCTGTCTGCAGGAAGCTGAAAGGAGGGTGTAGAGAGATGGGGGTTGGTCTCTTCTCACAAGGAACAAGCGATAGGATGAGGAAATGACCTCAAGCTGCGCCACGGGAAGCCCAGGTTGGACATTAGGAAAAATTTCTCCCTGAAAAGGGTCATGAGGCCTTGGCAGAGGTTGCCCAGGGAAGGGGTTGAATTGCCATCCCTGGATGTGTTTCAAAGTCATGGAGATCTGGAGCTTAGGGACAGGGTTTATTGGTACCCTTGGGACAGTTGGGTTAATGGTTGAACCCAACGATCTTGGAAGGTCTTTTCCAACGTAAATGATTCTATGAAAATAAATATGTTCTGTGGCAAAAGTAGGACTCGGAAACTGATGAATCTGCTCCATCATTAATTCTCCCTTGGATGCTAGATGATTTTTCTCTCTGTACCTCAATTTCGCCACAAATGATGGATAACGATTGTTGCCCCGGCTCCCGAGGCCAGGGCAGAGCTTTAATGCATCTATCAAGCTCTGTGGGATGGCTGCAGGGAGTAGAGCTGGGCACCAGCCAGCCACTGCTGCTCTCACAGGACTGGAGCAGCCGCTCTGCTGCGCGTGTGCTTACTCAGGTTGGGTGACTCAGTCAAACAACGCTGTTTCCTCTTGTCTTGCCAGCGCCTGCATTTGTCTCCTCAGGCACTGCTCCTGCCCTTGGCTGCGGTAAATTCATCATTTGTTACAGGGCCGGAGGCTGGCCAGGCTGGCTGGAGGTGCTCATGTTCCTCTCACGGTGCCGTTTGCTTTCCCACCTTGTTTCACAACAAAATGATGATTGAATTGCACGTCAGGAAAATGAAAGAAATGCAAGACTGTGCCGATGGCCCCGAGCTCCGCTTCGTGCAGGGTTTATAGGTGGTGTGTTGAAACGTGCCCTACCTGGTGTTCACAAGAGCTTGGAGAGAAGTTAAATATACAAAAGTGCAGCTCTCAGCTCTCCTGGGAGGGTCAGTGTCACATTTTGCGCTGTAATCAGCCTCTTCTAGTCTGATCTTGCCTCAGGGTGTTGTATTATGATTGATTGTACAACAGGTGTCCTTTGCCTTGAGCTTGGAGGTTTCTCTGTGTTGTGGGAACTCTGAAGATAGATGGTTGTGGTGGTGTTGGATTATCAGGGCTATTGTGTGTTCTTCAGTGGGAAGGCAGAGGCAGATCATAGAATCATTAGGGATTGGCAGGGACCTCGAAAGATCATCTAATCCAATCCCCCTGCCACAGCAGGATCACCCAGACCAAGTCACACAGGAACACATCCATACTGCTTTCCTGAAGTTCAATCAAATCTCTTCTTCGGTTCTTGGGACCACACTGCAGCCTCTGATATGATAGGACAAGGGGCAGTGGGTGTGAGCTGGCGCATAGGAGGGTCCACATCAATCTGAGAAGGGACTTCTTCCCAGTGAGGGTGCCAGAGCTCTGGAAGGGGCTGCCCAGGGGGCTTGTGGAGTCTCCTTCTCTGGAGAGGTTTAAAACCCACCTGGCCATGTTCCTGTGTGACTGGATCTAGGTGGTCCTGCTGTGTCAGGGCGATTGGACTGGATAAACTGGATTGGAGTTGTGGAGTCTCCTTCACTGGAGATGTTTGTGACCTGCCTGGATGTGTTCCTGTGTGACTTGGTCTAGGTGATCCTGCTAGGGGGATTGGACTAGATGATCTTTCGAGGTGCCTTCCAATCCCTAACGATTCTATGAGTCTATGATGATTCTATTACTAAAGACCAAGTATTTTCTAACGAAGACATGCCAGACGACAGTAAAACTTCACCAACTCTCTGCCCTTCTGCTCAGCAACTTCAAGTCCCAGCATCCACGGCTCAGCTCCCGGAGCCGTAACGTCAAACATATCCAAATCCTTATCTCCCTGCAGTAGAGGCAAGAGGGTGCAAAGACTATCTGCGTAGGCAGCACTAAAAAAACCCCTAAATCAATAAGAAAAGAGAATGCTCCTCTAATTTAATCAAATGACCATCTTGCTCAGCGTTTCGCCAAGCCACTGAGATTTCCAGGCATTTGGTCAAGTGACTGACAGCATAATCAGAGTGAAGGTAAGCAGACAGCCTCTTACATAAACAGCTCTTTGGGCAATCGGGCAGAGTGGTGCGTTCTGGTTTAAAAATTTAAGATGAAATGCTTGTGGCATTTTCAATGGCCATTAGCCACCGCTCAGCTCTGAGTAATAGCTCGGCAACCATTTTCCCTGAGCCTGGGTAAAGGTTACTGGTGTACTTGCTGCGGTGAGTGAGGGCTTCAAACTGGAAAGCGTGGTACTGCAAATTTGGCAAAAGCACTTTGGGCAAGTCCCCTCTGTCGCAGCCTCACCGTATAAATCAGCTCTGGCTGTCTCTTCTCCCTAGATGTGTGTTTCTTTCACCAGCAAACCAGAAGACCCTCTTTGTAACCACAGAATCATCCTGGCTGGAAAGGACCTCCAGCATCATCCAGCCCAGCCCTCATTCCAACAGCTCCCTAACCCCTAGACCATGGCCTCAAGTGCTCCAGCTACTCAGTTTTTAAACCCCTCCAGGGATGGGGACTCCACCACCTCCCTGGGCAGCCTGTTCCAGTGTCCAGCCACTCTCTCAGCAAAGAACTTCTTTCTAAGATCCAATCCTTCCCTGATGCAACCTGAGGTCATTGCGCATTGGCAAGACAGGAAGACACAGGTACAGCTCAATCATCTATCAAACTTCAGGAGATAACAGAAAGATGTTCATCAGCAGAACAGCTGAAGCCAGGTGCAACCCTGCAAAACACAGAATAGTGGGACTACCCTGGCAATTTACACGTGAGCTCTGAGTCAGTGCTCGCAGGCAGAGGATAATGCACATCAGCATCCCTGATGAAACAGGAGCATAAATCTCTCTCTGAATGGTTTTTTTAACTTCACATGCATGGATTTAAATTTATCTCCTACAGCAACTTCAGAGGAAGAGGCAGCAGAGGCAGAAGCAGCACAGGACTCAGCCCGTGGAGTTCAAGACAGTGCTTTGGTATGAAGAGCCCGATTTGCCTGCTCCTGTGCCAGCCTGAAATGGGCATTGCATAATAGAACTTAAGAGACAGAGAACAGGGCAATAGCGACGGGGTCTTGTGGCCAAGAGGGCCAACAGCATCCTGGGGTGGATCAGAAGGGAGGTGGTTAGCAGATGGAGAGAGGTTCTCCTCCCTCTCTACTCTGCCTTGGTGAGACCACATCTGGAGTGTTGTGTCCAGTTCTGGACCCCTCAGTTCATAAAGGACATGGACCTGCTGGAGGGAGTCCAGCATAGAGCAATGAGGATGATGAAGGAAGTGAAGCACCTCCCTGATGAGGAGAGGCTGAGGGAGCTGGGTCTCTTGAGCTTGGAGAAGAGGAGACTGAGGGGTGACCTCAT
>JAOXOE010029105.1:0-14969 GCA_028565055.1 Phoeniculus purpureus
CACCCCTCAGTCTCCTCTTCTCCAAGCTAAAGAGACCCAGCTCCCTCAGCCTTTCCTCATAAGGGAGGTGCTCCACTGCCTTCATCATCCTCATTGCTTTATGCTGGACTACCCCCAGCAGCTCTGTGTCCTCCTTGAACTGAGGGGCCCAGAACTGGACACAGTACTCCAGATGTGGTCTCACCAGGGCAGAGTGAAGGGGGAGAAGAACCTCTCTTGATCTGCTAACAACCCCTCTTCTGATCCACCCCAGGATGCTGTTGGCCCTCTTGACCACAAGGGCACATTGCTGGCTCCTGGTCATCCTGCTGTCCACCAGGACCTCCTGAACCAGTTCTTCTGTGAAATCCCCCTGATCCATAAGCTCTCCTGCTCAAACTCCTACCTCAGGGAACTTAGGCTTCTTGTGGCCAGTGTTTGTTTAGCATTTGGGTGTTTTGTGTTTGTTGTGGTGTCCTATGTGCAGATCTTCAGGGTGGTGCTGAGGATCCCTTCTCAGCAGGAAGCCTTTTCCCCCTGCCTCCCTCAGCCAGCCCTGGTCCCCCTGTTTATTAGCCTATGGTCCTTTCCCTTTCACCCTCTGGCCTCTTACTGCTGAGAAGCCCAGCTCTTCCAGCCCTAGGAAAGCCTGCATAGTACAAAGTGCAGCTGAAGGAGCCCTGAGTGCCTGCGGGTTTGTCGTCCAAGTCCCTGCCTGTTGACTTCCCGTTGCCACACACAAAGAGGAGGGATTCCGTGGATGACTCCTAGTCCCTGCAAAGGCTTGAGCAACATCAAGGTGTCAGCCAGCTCCAAGCTTATTGTTCCTCCAAAGTAGGGGAAGAGAGGCATGTCCTGGAGATCTGTTTACAAGTCAGACTATCTGCAGTTATATAATGGCACGAGCCTGGATGCCAGCAAACTGTTGCTCTGAGCTGGGGGAGACAATTGGATCGCCTCTCAGGATGGCGAGCGTGCACAATGCAGGCTCTGTGCCACCCTGCCACCGGCCCTGGCCTGTGTGAGCGAGCCTGGCTCACCCATCTTTGGAGGAAGAGTTGGCCAAGGGAAAGGAAAAGCCCTTGGCAGTGGAGAGGCAGCATCCCGGTGGGTGCATCCGTGTTGTGCTGGGGGTGGCAGCCCAGGGCTGCAGGGCGCCGGGGATGGAGTCTGTCTGCGAGAGCCTTCCTGTCCTGGCAGTGCAAGGATGACGGTAAACGGGTCGTTGTGCCACAGGGCAGAGATGACTCTGACCCCTCTGCTGAAAATGGGATGGGAAGTTTCAGTGTTTGGCTTCCTGAGCTTCCTGGTGCGCTGACAGATTTAGGCTCTTGCTGAAACTCCTGGCGCTGCCTACGGAGTCAGTGGAAAAAATGCGGTGTCTAGAGATGGGAAATGCCAAACCTGCTCAGAAACGGGCTCGCTTGAAAGGGAAAGGTGCTTTCCGGCTGAACTTGCATTCCTGTCCTCGGTGGGTGCGGATGGGAGCGGGGCTCTGGGAAATTCAGTCTGGACTGCTGCAGTGCAACCTCTGATAAACGGTAGCTGGGTCAGGCTCAGGAATGCGACTGGGCAATAACATCCTTCTGGTAGGGTCATGCTGCCAAACCCGCGTTCCCGGCTGAGGGCAAGGATCCACCACTGCTGCCCGCTCAGGGCATGCCATGCCATGGAGCTGCGCGTGAAGAGCGTCCTTCAGTAACCTTACATGCAACAGCGGTGGCCCGTAGTCTCCTGCAGGGAGAGAGAAGATGGTCTGGAGTAAAATACCCAACATTGCCAAGAGCCACAGATACATTCAGTGCAACTGCTCTTTGCTGCAAGGAGTTAGTGCAGGAACACTGGGAAGAGAACGTTACCTGTGAT
The DNA here is from genome assembly GCA_028565055.1 of Phoeniculus purpureus. NCBI lineage: Eukaryota > Metazoa > Chordata > Aves > Bucerotiformes > Phoeniculidae > Phoeniculus > Phoeniculus purpureus. The sequence goes on from JAOXOE010029105.1 coordinate 1,846, forward strand.
GAGTAAGGGTGCACATAGCAGCACTGCACAGGGGAAGTGTTCATGAGCATCACCCACCTCTCATGTGCTGGTAGACTGGGGAGCAGTGGACACTTATGCCGGCAGCTTGCTGGGGCATGGCTGCCCACGCTGAGCGCTTCCACCTCGCCTTCTGCAGTGTGGCCAATGTTCTGTGGGACACCGAGTGTTTAAACACACCACTGCTCTGAAGGTTTCAGAAGGTTCTTACGTACCTGAGCAAAGATGTTTGGGACACTTTCTCCTGCCAAGAGCGTGGCAAGCGTCCTTATGGTGGTGACCGTGGCTGCAAAGGCCATGTGGGCATCTGTGCTGTGTACAAACAGGAGCAGCCTTTGCTGTCAGAGCTTGTGAAGCACACCTGCTCTGCACGCTTACCACAGAGTTCGCTGCATGTCCAACCATCCACGCAGATGCCAGTGAAGCTGCAGCTGTCAGCACGTACTAGCCTAAGGTGCAATGCTGCCCGCAGTGCAGCAGGAGTAGTTCCCTCTGGAAGTGAGTCATTGCTCCATCTTTCAAACCACTTCAAGCGGTTTATCCTCCAGACGTTCTGACTACGTTTGCACCAAACTCGTCCTTCCTTTCTGTCTGTGTGTGGGGCCACTTCGCAGGGTGCACTGGGGGGTTACTGTGACAGAGCAGAGCACGCCGTGCTTTTCCTAGGTGCCCGGCACCGCGTGCGCAGGAGGCAGGCGCTTGGTTTCCCTGGGCACTCGCCATGGATTTACATGCCAACACAAAGACAGAAAAGGCTTAAGCTGCTGGTCGCTGCCAGAAACTTCATGAGATTTTCTGCAAAGGGCAGTTTGTAGAGATTAATAACTTTGTCAGACCCCTGGAAGCGAAGCTGGGAGTATGGGTTCCTGGCAAAGCCGCTGACCTGTAAGAGAGGATGGGAGCATGCATAGGCTTCCAGGAATGGCTCGTACACGCGTACAGCATGGTTAGGAACTGTTCCTGCCTGAGGTTTCAGTGCAGGCTATTATTTATATCCCCACAGCTCTGCCAACACGTGACGCTTCCAGCATTAGAGCTGGAACTCATGCCCTGAGCAAGCTGGAGGCTTTCATTCACAACTGCAAGATGCAGTAAGACCTTTTGGAGCCTGAGGGCAAGTGAGGCCACCCATAAAAATAACCGAAGTTCTTCACAAGTTCCACCGTAGCACGTTTCAGTTTCCGTACTGACCAAACCAGGTACCTTCAGGTGGGAAAAGAAATGGCAGAGAGAGGTTTGTGACCAGGATAGGAGCCAGGGATAGGGTAGACTTTACTGTCTCTTCCTGCACAAGAGCAAGAAGCGTTACTGGAAGGGGGTAGGAACCAGGACGAAAAACAAATAGAAGGAGATGGCTCTTCATGTAACAGTGGATCTCCTTACCAAAGGATACGCGACGTTTACACGGATTCAAGGAGAGTTTGCAGAGGAGAAATCCACTGAGGGTTACTGAATACATAGAAACGGTATCTGGCTCAGGAAGTTCTTGATCTGGAGGAACTGGGAGAGCACTGAGCAGGAAGCACTGTATATGTTTGCCCTTGTTCTTACTTTTCCCCAGGCTTCCACTCCTGGGCTCCATTGGGGTCTGGATGTTAAGTTAGACCTTTGGTCTGACCCAGTGGGGTGTTTTTTCATGTCCTTATGTATCTTCATATTAATGAGGAATGGGTTTATCTTGTTCTTTCATGGCTACTTCCTGAAGGCCACCATCTTCAATTACCCTTGCCCATTCTACCTACTCTCACCACAGCTCAGGCACTGCACACAGCTTCTTCCAGGTTCTGTTTGACTGAACAGCTTAAGGTCCTGACCGCTAGCACACAAATTCTTTGAGCAACCTAAGGTTAGTGGTTCCTGCCATGTGTGTCATCCATCAAGTACCCCAAGTGCTTTTGGGGTTCGAAGTTACCAAGTTTTTGATGTTGGACACTGCTATCCCTCCTGCCTCCTTGTTGTCCCATTTGTTCCCACCTCAGCAAACGATGTTGAAGCTGTTGTGAACCCAGTCACCTGCAGTAGATTATAGTTCTGCTCTGGTCACCAGTTTGCCTGCTTTGTTCTGAGCTTGGCTATGAAAATGGAGACTTCATTGCCATCAGTGTTAAACAACGCTGAAGCTGCTGAGACAGTGCATATCTCAGATGAAGTGCTTTGGGACTTTGCTCATCCCACTTGTGATATGTTTTAAAGGGTTTATTTGTAGCGGTAACAGTCAGAGCCTTTCCCACCTCTCTTTTCCCCAGAAAATACTATTTGAAAATTGAGTCTTGGAATAACAACCGAGCAGCCTTGTTAGCCTTCCCTTCACATCTTCCCAGCGGCTCCTTTGAGGTCTCCTGTTACAGGTCCATCGTTATGACTTTGAGAAACTTGTGTAAACCAAGAGGGATCAGTATGGCAGTGGTCCCTGAAGGGGAATAAGGAGAAAATGGGGTGGGGAAAAGAAGTAGGAGAAAAAATATAGACCTGGAGCCCATAGATCCTGTTCTGTCTCCCAAATGGGCAGAGAGCAAACCATGCCTGTCTACACCAAGACTTGTGTTCTGAGATAATGCATCAGCTCAAGATTCTGAAGACTTCATAACAAGCCATCTGTGGTGGAAACAAACCCCTCGGCTCTGTTGCAGTTCAAAAGTTGCTGGTGTTGATATCTGATTATCAGCACGTTTGCAGTGCTGCAGGGATTGTGTGATTCAGAACGGTTGCGCTCACTCTGTTATCCTTTTTATCACGTCAACTGCGGATCCCACTCCTTGGCTTCAAAATTAGCCAAGCACGGCTCTGCGATACCCAACAGTGGGCTGCTGTCGCGACGGGTGGAGTGGGCTTTTCTCCGCCGCCGGTGACATTCACATTGTTGATCCTCTTTTTACTTTTTTGCTGCTGCTCACTAACAGCAGAAGCTATTCTTAGCCTCGGCAAGCCTAATCTTTAAGGAGGGGGGAGAAAAAAAAGCACCCCTCTGTGAGCCATTTCCACAACAATAACTTGCAGCAGGGAGGAAAGAGGGTAGGCCAAAGTATGTAGCCCTCTTCACCAAATAAGGACCCTTGCAGAAGCCACCCGAGTGCTGTGAGTCTTAGGAAGGACAGGGAGGGCTTTGGAGTGGAAGAGTGAATCAGCATGGCCATCAGGTCACACCCACATGAATAATACCTCTCACTTCCCTTGAATTGTACATTGTGATAAAGACCTAGCTGCCTTTTTCGGTATTCTAGTGTCTGCCCGAGAAGAGTCAGATGTGAAATTAGGTTTCCTGTACCTTAGTAGATTAATTTAGTTGGAAGTAAAAATGAGGGCACGTGTGCTGCCGGGAGCCAAGAGGTCTCCAATGACGTAGGTCTCCCTTTTAATCCTTTTGTTTGTGTGCTTGGTGAGTCTAAACATCAATTCAGACGTGTGTTCTCCAAAACCTTAGAAGTTTGCCACTTATTGCAGCCCTACTGATTGCCTGCAAGTATCTGCAAAACCAGCTGCCCAGCTCCTTCGCACCCTGCGGAGGCGTTTCTGTGCTGCTGGAGAGATGTTAACTTGTGTTGTCCTTCAAGATTTCTGTGCTTGCCCAGAACACGTCGGCTCTCTTGACTTCCTTCTGAGAATGCAGAGGAACACCCCTGACTTGTGTTATCTTTCTAGCGTGCCTCATGGCAGGAAAGATGCGGACTTGACCCTAACGGGTGTCAGCAGAGGTTACAGGTGAATTGAGCCAGGTGAATGGGTTGTACTTCCTGTAGGGGCTCAAGGAGGTTGTTTTCCTTCAGAGACCCAGAACAGGTTTCCTTCTCACAGAGGGGACACAGGTGGGAATTTCCATGGTGATTGTGAAGACCCCATCTTTATCTGAAGGAAACTCAAGGTAAAGCTTTCCATGTAAAAGTTCTCATGCAACCTGGTGCAGACTGCTAAGCAACTTGGGTAACCCTGACTGAACTCTTTTATACTTTTACCCTCTGAGATGCTTAAAAAAAGCACTTGCTGTTTAACCATGAAGTTAGCTCTGCCCCTTGAGTGTTACAAGCACAGCACTGGCAGAAGACTACTGTGCCCGGTTAAAAATGAACGTGTGTTCCAGCTCACGTCACTCAGAGGACACCAACGTGAGCGTTTAGGACAAGGTGTAATGAAAGATGCAAGTAAGGTTGTCTAGCTAATAGGGTCACTGAGTGCAGAGAAAGGGACCACGTCAGAATCTTGTTCAGGCCCAGATGTGTTATTAACATCCCATCTTAAAAACAACCAGATCTAGACAATGTTGGAGTCAGAATTGGTGCCAGCTCTGGTTCATGGACAAGAGATCTTCTGCACGAGGTCTTCCTGGACTTCCCATGCCTCAAATGCTATGGAATGTGGTATGTGTGGTAGTCTACTGATACCATTAAATACTAGGAGGAATCACAAGGTTTGTCACCAGCTGTTCTGCCATCTCCTTTTTCGCTCGTGAATCCCTGCTGCACTCAGTATCTCAGTGATACGTTTGGGAGTGGACAGAAGGCTCTTCTGCCAAGTGAAGTCTCGATCTTCACAAATAAAACACAAACCTTGTTCATCCCACCACTCTACGCTTTGGGTGGCAGACTGGCTGACGTGCTGGCTTTATGGGACAGGCTTGTCTCCATTGGTTCTCTGGTTGCAGCCAGAAAATTGTACATTAAGCTGCTGCTGCTCAAACCAGCACCACCAGTCACCCAGTGCCTCCTACTCAAACCAGTGGCAGAGCACTAAGGGACCAACAGCATCCTGGCACTTCTCTCGGGGTCATGTCACACAGTCACCTCTGTGGATGTCATTTCCTGACATGGAGCAAACGCAAACCTGGTTTGTAAAGTGCTGCTTCACATGACTGAGAGATGCACCTTCCCTGACTCTCTCCACGCTCTATCAACTTAAAGCTTCACCCAAGTGTAACAACAAATACAAAGTCTTTGCTCTCGTGCAGCTCAGGGCTTTTGCTGGCCATGGTTATCTGCTCTGGTTTCTTGCCTCTGACCAATGTGTTTTTGTGGTCACCCACAGGCTCAGCTGCTAAGCCCACAGTGACAAAGTCCTCCCTCCTCTGGAAGCCCTGAGCCAACCAACGCCTGGGATCACAGCAGGAGCCACTTCACGGTACCACACTTATTGCCATCGTGTCCTCCTCCCAGCCGGCTGGAGGGAGCCAAGAATTTCCAGCTCTTCTGTCCTTCTTCATTCTTAAAGTGGAATTTCAAGGAACTGTGTCAAGTCAACAGTCTGGGACAAAAACAACAACAAAAAAATCCCATCGGGAACACCCTGGAATTTCCTAGTGATTGCTGATAGCAGATGAAAGCCGCTGAAGAACAGCGTCAATGATTACTGTGATTAATGTTTCTTTCCATGTGAATGCTACCAAGGAGGAGAGCCTGTGTGCCCTGAGAGAGCAGCATTCCTTTGTCTTGCTCATCTGCCCCTTGTGAGGACCTTTCTGCTTTTCAAATCCAAGACTGGCTTGCAGAAAGAAAATACATCCTCCCGGCCTCACAGCTTGCGTCGCTATTCTGAGCCTGTCTTCTGCAGCGGTCAAAGTTAAACCGACAATACTTCAGGTCTTTCCCCTCCTCTTTATTCCCCTCTCTGCTGAGGGGACCCCATTTTAATTATTATTTAGGAAAAGACAGCTGCTTCCTGTTTGTATCATTAATTTATTTTGTTTCCTGAAGGGAAGCTTCGGTGAAAAGAATCTGTGGATAGCTGGAACGTCTCACAGAATATCCCTGGCTGCACGGGCCAAGGTTAAATACAATAGCTAAGTTTATTTTTAAATTATTATTATTTTTCTCGATCCATGCCAAAGTAGAGACTAGAATTCTAGCACACGTAACTAAGCTTTTACAGTAAATTCTGTCTTCCCTGCACAAGTCAGGTCCCCAGAAGGGAGACAGGCACTCTTAGTTACAACAAAAGCTAAACATCAGTTTGCCTCCAACTATTACGAAAACCAAGGCTGAGGAGAGACGAGGTGCGGTTCCCTTTCTCTGGTTTCTTAAAACTTCACACTCTGGTGAATTTGATACGCTGAAATCATCCTGGCCGTGGTGATAGCCTTCCATGGTGAGACGGGTGCCTTGGTGGGCAGGGCGTGCGTGGTGGGTGCTGTCTATGCCCTTTGGAGCGAGGCTTTCAGCACCCTCTTGTGACACCCTTGCAGGCAACATTGTGAAATGGGGGTGTCAGTGCCAGTGAGGTGACTTGGAAGCTGGTAGAGCTGCTGGGATCGAAGCGTTATGATCAGGGGCATCGAGCCCGTCGGGAGGACGTTTGCTAGTGATGCACCCCAGGGGTTGATCCTGGGGCCGGCACTGTTTAATATCTTCATTAACGAGCTGAGTTATGGGACTGAAGATACCCTGGACAAGTTTGCAGATGATAGGAGAAATAGTTGATGGAGCAGATGGTTGTGCTGCCATTCACAGGGACTTCAGGCAGCTGGAGGTATGGACCAGCAGTAATGTCACAGTGTTTAAAGGGAAACGTCATGCCCTGCACGTGGGGAGGAATAACCTCAGACGCCAGTATGAACTGGGGGCTGACTGGCTACTGGGAAACGGCTCTGCAGAAAAGGCCCTCAAGGGTCTGGTGCGCAACAAGCCGATGACGAACCAGCAATGTGGCCTCAAGGCAAAGCTGCCAAGAGTATCCTGGCTGCATCAGGAAGAGCATTGCCAACAGGCTGAAGGAGGTGATCCAACACCGGAGAGCTGGGTCCAGTTCTGGGTGCCCCAGTATAAAATACCTATGTGTTGGAATCAGGCCAGCAAAAAGCCCCAAAGATGGCTAAGGCTGGCATCAATCATACAAGGAGAGGCTGAGAGAGCTGGGACTGCTCAGCATGGAGAAGGCTCAAGGGGTGTCTTTCACCATGTGTAAGTATCTGATGGGGGGTAAGGAAAGATGGAGCCACACTCTTCCCAGGAGCAGGATGCGAGGCCATGGGCACAGGCCAAAAGGAAGGAAATTCCATTTAAACATACAAAAAAAGTTGTGAGGGTCGCTGTACGCTGGCACGGGTTGCCCAGAGTGATTGCGGCGTCTCCAGTTTGGAGATGCAAACACCAGCCAGCCAGGGTTTTGGACCCACTCTGCCTGATCCTGCTTGAGCTGGGCAGTAGGAGTATATAATCTCATAAGGTGCCTTCCAACATCAGCCACTCTGTGGTCTTGTGAGTCCAAGACTCTGACAAGAGGTGCCAGAGCTCTTCCAGACCAGTGCTGAGACACCAGTCATACCAGCAGTGCCATTACCGATCCACCTCTTACGCAGCCAGGTTTGTAACAACATTTTTGAGGGCCATTAACACTGCCCATTTCCAAGTCTTCCGCTTGCTCTGTGTCCACCACCTCACAGTTTTGGCAGCCTTTCCTTTCCAGTAACTTCAGCTGAGAGGCACCCACCCGTCCTGGTGGTCTCACTGCTGTCCAGTCTTCCTGCTGTGAGTGAGGAGTGATTTGGCACCAGCGCTATTGACTTTTTCATGAGACCAAAGATTAAGGGAGGTTTTATTTATTGCACGTGAAGTAGCCCCTGCCCTCTATTCCCTGGTTTCCTTTCTTCACTAGGAGCTTTCGAATGCTGAGCTGCTTTGTTGGGAACCACTGCTTGAGGAAGAGAAATCGTACAAGCCCTTTCTTCTACTCCCTCTTTCTACACTGAGCACAGCTTAAGATTGAGTAACGAGCGTTTGTTTCCGCGGAAGAGTGTTTAAGGCGGCGCGTTCGCTCGTGAGGTGTGGGGTATGCCAACGCACAATCAGTAAGAAAGAGATTCTAGAGGCTTAATAAATGAAGTCCGTGAGGTTTTACACGTAGGGAAAGCTGCACTTTATTCCTTGCACGCCCAATGACCACAAAGGCTGAAGGCTTGTAGCACCCTTCCCCTCAAACACAACTTGGTCAGTCTGGCAAAGGCAAAAACTGCTGAAAAGCAGCCTTTGAGCTAAAGGATCGGGTAAGTTTTGGTCTGAACTGAGAAGCTGGAGCAGGGTTTTGGTCAGAAGGGGCTGCTGCACGTGAGCTTGTGTAGAGAACACGAGGCAGGTGAGCCGTGCTCTGGAGAAGGCATGTCCTCCTGCGCCAGAGAGGTGCGGGACCCTTCGGCTGCAGCCGCGGTCAGAACCCACTTCTGTCGCATCCCAGGAACGGAGCAACTTTACGGTGTGCGTTCATGAGCGTTCAGTGCCGGCAAGAACCAGCGTTTAAATTGGGATTGAATTTGAGCTTCTCCGCGCCTGGGGCTAACTGCAACCAGCTGAGATGGTTTCCAGTGTCATTTGCTGGGCTGGTCTCAGTCTCGCTGGTTAACACATGCAGTGCTGCTAAGTGATTTCCCAACAGCGCCTGTGTGGAACACTGGGCTCCCACCCCGCTGCTGCGGCCAGGGGAGGCAGAGTCCTCGGATTATAAAAGACATGAACTTCCTTTTCATCCGGGAGATGGGTGGGAGTCTTTTGATGGGTACTATTTCCTGCTGGAGGGACAGAATTAATAAGAAAAATAAAACTTTAACCTCTTCACTCAACTATGGAAAAGACAGTCCCGGCGCTGGGCAAGGTTTATTCTGCTGGGAAACGCGGGCTATTCCCATCCTGGGTATAACACAAGGTCAACAGCAGCAGTCTCCAGGAATATTAGTCTTTCACCCCTCAGACCATGCCATGGGTAATTAATCACTCGATTGCATAACTTCTTGTAAGGCAGGAAAAATAAGCTGCCTTTGCCAGCTTTTTGGACAAGTTATTTCACATACATCTGAACTTTCTTCCAGTGCTCGCTGGGTTTTGATTGCAACGAAGGAACTGCATCCAAACCCCTTCCCAGTGTGGAGGAGCCAGACAGCATGGAGGCGCATGATGTCCCAGTGCAATGCTGGGGAGTGAATTGTTTTGGAGGGGATCCCTCCAGTCCCCCAAAAGGGCGGGGGGAGGTGCAGCACCCGGTGGAGAAGCTTGGCCCAGGGGCCACAGCAGAGCGCCGTGTTTGCTCGTGTTTTACATCTGCACGTCGTGGAAAGCAGGACCTGGTCAAGCCGCTGTTGACCCCAGAGAGCTGGAACTTGCTTAAGAGCGCGGAAATCCTGGAGATTAATCCTAGAAAGTGCAGTCTTATTTCACTTTGATAACCTGGGATGTACCACTGCAATGAGCTCAGCTGCAGGAGATCTTCAGGCCCTGGAGATCATGTAAAGCTGAGAGATGTTGAGCCAAAAGCACTGCTGGAGTGGCTGAGTATCAGCCAGCCCCATCTCCCCAGCATCCTGCAGGATGTGTTCGTCTTCTATACAGCTTTATTAAACTGCCATGGAAAAGCAAGCTTTTCTTTAAGAACACTTTACATCATACAGTAATGACATGGGGAACGAGGCCCAGGGGCTACCTTGTGCCTCATGCTCACGTGGACCCCAATCAACCTGCTTCCAACTCCAAGAGTCCAGCTTTGAGTAAAATGCATCCTCGGGTGCAGCTTTCAGAAGCCCTGAGCATCTCATCATCTCACAGCTGCCTCCCAAAGCAGGTGGTGGCCATCCTTTGGCTTTTTGGATTGCCCCAGTGAAATATTCAGTGAAGTTTCACCCTTGCCTTTAAGCAGCCTAGACTATTTTCTCCCCATTCAGCCTGAGGCTAGCAGTGATACAAAGAGGCTAAACGATGGAAGAATTAATGAGTTAAATGTCATTCTGAATCCTGCAGTGGGGGTCCTCTGTGACATGCTGGGAGAGAAGCTAAAAGAAATTAATTAGTGGCCACCAGAATCAGAACTGGCCTGGGCTGATGGCTGACAGTTCACTTCTACAGCGACACCCGAGAAGGCAGTCAGGAAGCCTGGTTTGAGAGCGTTCCTGCAAAGATCGTTGTCTCCTTTGGCTCTAGGAACCCTTCTGTACCAAAACTGAGAGAAACATTTCCCTGCACGAAGTGTTTTGAGCTCGTTGCAGGAAAGATGCTAACAAGGAGGACAGCTTGGCTATTAACAGTCATTGCATGTTACAAGGGTTACTGGTGGTGGACAAATGCAGTTTTCCAAAGCCACAATCAGCAAGGACGAGAGTGGAGAGCAGAAACCCCATGAACACACAGGCACATCACACCCGCTGCTGTACAGGTTGTCCTCGTACCTTGCCTGCTTAACTTGAGGCAACTTAACTTGTTGCTCGCCCTCAACACCCCACTGCCCCAAAATGTCTCTGGAAGGACGGAGCAGAGAGCAGCTCTTCACCTGGCCAGGGCACTGGACACTTCCAAGAAGCACTTCACACTTTTTTTAGCTAGTTGCCTGGCTGATGGTTCACGGAGCAAAGCCATCTATCAAGCGAGCTGTGATGAGAGCTCTGATGCCTTCACAGCTATGCACAGTACCATGTGCTCCTCACTGTACGTTGTGTGGCCACAAGCAGCTCACGCTCCATCTGGCTGTGGTTAAAGGGCTATCAAAAATAGGTCATCCACACGAATTTCCTCCAGACCAATGTAATGACATGGCACTGCTGAAATACAGACAAATTAAACCCAAGGCCAGGCGCAGCTATTCCCCAGGTACCCTGCACATGAATAAACAAGATAAAGCCTGGAAGAAAAGTGCAGGAAATGGTTCTATTTACAGCTTGATCACACATCTTCCAAAAGCAACTGAGCCAGCTGGACAACTTACCATCTTCAACCACTCTCCTGCTGCAGGATGCTGCCCCTCTAGATTGGCTGGCAACAAACTGAAAGTAGCTTAGAAAGCAACCTCCCAGGCAGTTCAGAGAGCCTATCACAAACATAATCACTTCCAACAGAGGATGAGGAGATGCAGGTAAGGACAGAATAGGGGGGTTGTTGCCTTTGGCCAAAAGATAACACGGTAGGCAGCTGGGTGATTTGGGGGCAGCAGCAGAAGGATCAGTAGGAACAAGTTCATCCAAACATCTCACAGCTCATGGACCACAAAACATTCCTGTTCCCATCTGCAGAAATCCTGCTGCCAGCTCGGTTTCTTGGAAGGAGAACCTGCTTAGATCAGTGTTTAGATACTCCTGTGACAGGCAATGCAGAACCAGCCTGGGTCAGAACTCAGGAGTAACTGTAAGACTTCTCAGTAAATAATATTCCATGTTCGCTTCATCAGTGCAAGAAAGCTTGGACCATCTTGACTCGTTGTGGACAGAGGTGGCTTTCAGCATGGTGTCCACCAGCATCAGGTGCCTGTGCCTTTTCTCCATAGACAAAGACTTTACAACCTTCCACTCTTCTTTGTTTCATCTGAGCTTCTAACAATCGTTTTCACCATTCCCCCTACAGTTTTGCCTCTTTCGTGAAGGTTTTGACGCAGAAACTAGGAAAGATGTGAAGACTTACCAGTAACTTGCTAGTACTAGACTGCGTAGCATTACGAGGGTTCTCCTCTCCAATGGTTTGCCCAGAAGCGGAGAATGGCCTTATGTGGCTGGACAGTGCATGTCCCCATCAAACCAACATGCATGTCATTTAGAAACAGCACAATACATAGTTCCTTGAGCAAGACTATACCAGCAAAGGGGCGTTTGGGTCACGACTGTCATTGCTCACTTCCTTTCTTCAGGCAAAACTTACCACTAACAGTGGAATTCATGGAGGTAGAAGGGAACATCCAGGAACACGTGCATCTTAGCAAGGATACCCCTAGGTATCTCACCTCCTATGAATTCTGTGCTAGGCAGCTGGAAATAATAAAAAAACGCTCCTCAAGGAACTTTGTTCAAAAGAGCCGGTGGCTGCAAAGACACCGAAGCACTAAGCTGGATGGGTGAGCTGTGAGTTTGGCTGCAGAAGTTGTAACCAAAAAGAATCAATATTTTGGTTGGGAAACATTCAAGTTGCTCATTTGTTTGGAAACATTAGACATTGAGTTTTTTCGCTAGGTGATGTTAACCCTTCACACCCCAGGCTATACACATGGGAACTAGAAGCCCAGTCTGCACAGCTGTGCAACAGCGTGGTGGGCTGGCCAGGGTGGAGAGTCTCTTGGTAGCTTGGCCGTACCATCACTGTTTGGGTGTCTTGGAGGTCTTTAAGTTACTTCACTGGCTTTGGTGGCATGGCATTCTGCAAAGGAAAATGTATGTAGCCCACCAACCTGACCTTTACAGAGCAGCTGCTTCCTGTCTCCACTGCTGACTGCTCGGTAATGGGCTCCAAAGTGAAAAAAACAAACCTGTCTCTTGGCCCAGAGCTTTGGGTACTCATAAGACAAAGTCAGTCATAAAATCGTTGCAGTGAAGGGGAGCCTCAGATCTAACCATCCCCTTGGCACTATGGAAATCCCGCTGTAATATCCCCCACCACTTCAGGGTGCGGTGCCTTTGCTTCCAGCCCTTTGCGTGCCAGGAAAAGTGGAGGCAAGAAGGTTAAAAATAGGCACTAGACATAGGGCAGTTGTTGCCATTGCGTGATAGTGACCCCGCATGGAGAAGACTTAGGTTGTCCTACAAAGTCTTGGATCACTTTGTAGGTGGATATACTCTTTTTTGTGAAGCGAGGTGTGTTTTTTCAGGGAGAGAGGGTATTTTTTCGCCAAAATGCTTCTGGAGCCTGTGCAAGCCTTCCTGTCAATGAAGGGCTCACATACAAGCTCATGTTGCTATTCAAACCATCATGCAGTCAACACAGCTTGGTGTGCAGTGTTTGCAAACGTGAAACCCATCATGAACCACTGGCCCGCCAGCAACATGACTTTGACACAATATTGATGTGGAACCTTCCTGCTCCAGCCTACACCCATTGCCCCTTGTCCTATCACTAGATGACTAGATGCCTGGCTCCATCCTCCTGACACCCACCATTCAGGAATTTATAACATTAATGAGGTCACTCCTCTTGTTCAAGCTAAAGAGACCCAGCTCCCTCAGCCTTTCCTCATAAGGGAGGTGCTCTACTCCCTTCATCATCTTTGTGGCTCTGTGCTGGACTTTCTCCAGCAATTCCGTGTCTTCTTGTACTGAAGGGCCTAGAACTGGATGCAATATTCTAGATGTGGTCTCACCAGGGCAGAGTAGAAGGGGAGAAGAACCTCTCTCAATCTGCTAACCACCCCTCTTCTGATCCACCCCAGGATGCTGTTGGCCCTCTTGGCCA
>JAOXOE010029106.1:0-14969 GCA_028565055.1 Phoeniculus purpureus
TCCCTCGACCTGCTGGCCACACTTCTCCTGATGCAGCCCAGGATCCGGTTTGCCCTCTGAGCCACAAGTGCACACTGTTGGCTCATGCTGAGCTTCTCGTCCACTTCTACACAGAGGTAACACAGACCGGTCTTAAGAGGGTATTGGAACCCCCTGAGGCACAAACTGCACCTTGTCCTGGGCAAAGCTGCCCTGGAAAGTCAGCAGGATCCCATGGCCATGGCATTCTTTGGGAAATCATGAGACCTGAAATTTAGTCCTGACTCAGCTTGCCATATGGCCCTGGGCAAGTCACATCACCCGCCTTTGCTTATAGATTGTCAGCTCCTCAGGTTTGGTTCCGATGCTTGTGACAGCTGGTACTTTATTTTAAGCCTCAGTTCCTGGAGACTGATAATTACATGTGAAACTCAAGCATCAAAATAGTTTCAAAGCCCCAAAGCTGAAGAATGAAAAACCTGAATGTGGGAACTTGAAGAAACTGCAAATTTTCAAGCAGAAGCACAGACCCAGGGTGCTTTTCTGGGAAAGGAGAGAGACTGCTGGCAAGGTGGTGCCTACAGGGTAATGGTTTCCAGTTCATGTCTCAGGAAGCTTGTTCTTGTAGCAGTGAGCAGTGCTGGGGAGGGGAAAGGCATAGCTGAAGCACGATCGACAGCCAAGCCCTTATCTCTGTGACCGTGACACTGTGGTGGTTTCTTTTTTCCACAGCCCAATGACAAGGAGCAAAGGCAGGGGGGTGCAGCCAGGTTTTCCAGAGCCGGTCCTTGGCTGACTCCAGTCACCACAGGGCACTGTACCCACAGCATTCCCAGCAGCGCTCTCCCCACGCAGGACACGGAGTCAGCAGTCAATGAAGAAGGAAAACCTAAGCCCCAGAGGTTTAGCTAGGACTACAGAGCAAGTCTCACATCTGGCTCTTGCAGAGTTCTGTGGGAAAACAGGTTTTTGCTCTCCTGTACCCCTGCATTTTTGGGGATGTAGTGGTAGAAGGGAACATTGTTATAGGTACAGAGTGGGTGTCCAACACGTTCCACAAACAGAAGTACGCAGATACTTGCTGGGAAGTTTCCCAAAAGACATCTTCCTGTATCTCTGCCTAAGACAATATTGCTAGAGACAACAAAACTAACCCCATACTAAAGCTAAATATTTAAGTAATTTGTTTAAACAGACCAGAAGAACACACACCCCCTCCTTTCCACTCCTGGTGTGGAAAAAGGGACATGAAAGGGAGGAATTCCCCAGCTGTTTAGTTGTGCCTCGATAGCTCTCACGATGCACACACCAGATGAGACAGGCTGGATCCCATGCAAGAGAAGACTTTATGCAAAGAGGAGAAGGGCCGGGGTAAGGGAACCCTGCAGCAGAAACCAGTTGCTTCAGCAAATGGCAAATGCCCAGCAAAAGCGGACCAAGATGCAGTAGTACAAAACACTCGCTGCTTGCTCATGGAACAAGCTCAGTAACAGGTAGATTTTAAAAAGGCAGAGCAATAAAACTTCACAGGTCCAGTTCTGGGCTCTTTAAAAGGGATGTGGAGCTGCTGGAGGGAGTCTAGCACAGGAACCATGAGGATGATGAAGGGAATGGAACACCTCCCTTATGACGAAAGGCTGAGGGAGCTGGGGCTCTTTAGATTGGAGAAGAGGAGACTGAGGGGTGACCTCATTAATGTCTATAAATATGTGAGGGATGGGTGCCAGGAGGATGGAGCCAGGCTCTTCTCAATATCATCTAGTGATAGGATGAGGGGCAATGGGTGTGAGCTGGAACACAGGAAGTTCCACATAAGTATGAGAAGGAACTTCTTCACAGCGAGGGTGACAGAGCCCTGGAACAGGCTGCCCAGGGAAGTTGTGGAGTCTCCTCTGCAGACGTTTAAGATCTGCCTGGATGTGTTCCAGTGTGACTTGGTCTAGGTGATCCTGCTGTGGCAGGGGGATTGGACTAGATGATGTTTTGAGGTCCCTTCCAACCCCTAATGATTCTATGGGACCTATTTTACCCTTGGTCTTGCAGCTGGGATGAATTTGGTCACTACCATCCTTTAGTGAAAAAACTGAGGAGCTGCCCCAAAGCAAGTCAGTGATATGAAATCAGATTCAAAGAAAAATCCTTGAAATGCTTTTCTAAGGAAACTTCATCCTGTAAAGGTAGTGCTCTCATAAACTGCTTCTCTCGTGTGAGGAAGCCTCTTCCCCAGGCAGCAGCCAGTCTCCTCCTGTCCTGCCCTCTCTGCGGATCAAACAGCACCAACGCAACCTTTCCTCTACTCTTATCTGTCCACACCAGAAAGGCTCCTACCCAGTGCAGTTGCTCTGACCTAGCTGGATTAACGCCATGCCCCCTGCGCATCAGAAATAGTTGTAAGCTTTCCCTGGAGCCACCTGGTGACCAGCTGGCCTGGAGCTGGGTCATGTGGGTGTCCTACACTTATTTGCACCGTAGCGCTCCCTGGATGGCAAGTTCAGCTGACAACAAGTAGGACTTAGCAAGTGGACTCTTCTCCTTTTGCCTTTTATTAACTTTCCTTCTTGTGATGGGCTGCAGGCAATCTCAGCACTTGACGGCTGGGAACAGAGCCAGAAGCGCAAGAGCTCCAGTCGTACACCAGCAGCTACAACACAAGAACTGGGAAAAGGAAACGCAGAAATCTGGCTGAAACACACAGTTTAATGACTGAAACTCTGCACTGTGACAACCAAACTGATTTTACATGATGTGATGAATTAGAGGCAGTGCTCTTGGCAGCTTGCTTGCCGGCCCACACAAGAGTCATTGTTCCTTTGAGCAGTTACATAACTTCCTACTGTTGATTATTTGTGATGCTTGACCTCCAAGTATGGGAGAAAATCTCCAGGTAAAACTAGAACTCACTGAAACATCGACATGCTTTTAAAAGGACAAAACCAAACCTCACTTACCATGCACATCCCAGCACCGAAAGAGGTAAAAGGGCTGAGTTTGTTTTTCAAAGCAAAGGAAAAGCAAGATGCTGCTCACGCTCTTTCTCTCTATGGCCGTGGCAAAGTTCTGTACAACTGAATGTAGACAAACAGAGGCAAATTTAAAAAGGAGAGGTTCTACCTAGATGAAAGGAGAAACTTCTGCACACCCTGCGGACAGCGTGCAGAGGAACGAGCAGTAGTTGCACAGACTCCATCATTGGAGGCTTTCCAGACCAGTGGGACAAAGCTGAGAGCATTCTGCTTTGACCTCACAGCTGATCCAGCCTGAAAACTCCTGAAGTTTCATTTCACAAAATGCATAGGTGCAGCTGTTTCTGTTTGGTCCTGGACTCAAGTGAGAGGCTGCAGTGGTGAAATTCTGAATGCAGGATGTGGGCAGGACAAGCTGGTGGACCACAAGCCTGCTCCTGTGCTCTTGCTGGAGAGGAGACCTGTTGCTGCTCTCGTCAACGTGCAGTCAGAGCTGCAAATCGTGGCTTGCAGCTGAGCTGAATCCAGCTGAGGGCTGGTCAGGCTTTCTGGCTTGGAAAGCAGCCGGTCAGAGCACAGAGGGGAAGTAATTTCAAATCGCAGTTGTTCTGGGGCAAGAGAGAAACCTGGAAAGGGACTGAGCTGAGGCAGAAAGCCCCTGCTGAAAAGCACACAAGAGGGGAACACGGCAGCACGGTAGGACAGCAAAATACAAAAGCCAGGCCAGTGCAGCTCCATCGAGATTGCTGCACAGACCACTCACAGAGCCACGGAACATTAGGGAGTGGAAGGGACCTCGAAAGATCCGTCGCTGAAAACTTATTAACAGCTTGGAGGGAGTCTAGAAAGCAGCAATGAATATGATTTAATAGGCCAGAGTGAAGTGAATTAGGAAAGAGAAAAGCAAGAACTTGGCTCCATTTCAGCTGAAGCCTCTCTGTGTTTAAAGATTATTAAGGGAAGGATTATTTTTAATTCATTTTTTAATTATTTTTTGTAATCAAAAGACAGCAAACTAGGCAAAGGAAATGCACAGGGCAGAATCAGACCAGAAGTCAGCTAAACTACCATAAAGCAAGATCTCAGTGGTGCAGGTGGCTGGCAGTGCCATGTGCCCGGTGTCAGGCAGCTGCTGGGTGTGGGGGAGAGCTGCCTGCAGGCTCTGGTGTCCCTGATGGCTGGTTAGGGTGATAAGCTCTGAGAGGTGGAAACCTGAGCTCAGTGGCTGAAAACTAGGTTGGGGTGAATCTAGGCCAGTGGTTTTTATCATTCTGCTGAGGACAGGAAAGTCTGGGGTTAATCATTAAAATGCCTTCTGCAAGACCTTGCAGCCGAAAAGTGGATCAAAATAATGCCTTGGTAACTCTGCCCGTGTCTGGGCTACCAGATGCAAGAGAACAGTTCCCAAAAGAGTTATGAGGGGAAAGAGGTAACAGAGCACAGCCAGGAATACACCCCGCTGTGTCCCCATGTGCACAGAAGGTATTTATTAGGACCTGGTTCAGATGCTGACGTGGTGTCACCCCGGCATGTTTGCAGTGAGGAGGTGCACACCTATAGCACCTACCTCACATGACTGCTCTCTTGGCAGACAATGTCAAGTCTCCATGGCTAGTTAGTTTGGGGTTTTTTTTTTCTTCTTGCCTGACATCTGTTTCTTCTTTAATTTGCTTTATGGGAATTTCTTCAGTCAGCAACTCCACCACGACAAGGCTGATTTGTGCTGCTTGTAACACAAGTGTTTATCCGGAATAAGTCTAGCCCCAGCGATGTGAAGGTGGAGACACCTACACACCTTAACTGATGTTTCCAGGGATTTATTTGAGTTGGTTTCTTTAAAATGCAGTTTTGCTGGGTGCTGGACCATTTCCAAACACATGTTTGCATGTAGTTCTTGCCCGCAGAAATTGCAGCCCGGCGTATCACGGGAGCTAGAGGCACTTCACACGTGACCTGCACTGGGGGGCTCTGCAGTGGCTATGAAGTAAACAGTATCTAAATGGACATAAGCCCTTGCTTCGTTATCCCACACTGGAAACCAGTTTCTGCTGTCTGACGTTCTCCTTTGTGTTTCCAAGAGGGAGGGACAAGTAAAGCCCTACCAGGGGGTGAGCGGTGCCAGTGAAAGCCTGGGGCTGAGGAGCTGGGAGGGGGACTGTGGCAGGGCTGGGGGTCCAGCCTCAGAAGAGCCTGCTCAGTTGCCATCATGACCCAAAGCCCTTGATGAATACTGAAGATCCCAAGAGAAGTTAATGTCCCTGTGGGAGCATCTGTATGAGCCTCGCTGTCGGGAAAGCCAGGGATAGTAGTGTTTTCCAAGCACTCCTGAAACCAGCAGCCTCTTCAGGCAAGCTCCCTGCCAACTGGAAAGGAGGGGAGGATGGCAGCTGGCACCTGGGCTCTCATGTCACATCTACCAGTGCTGCTCCGTGTCAGTAGGTCACACAGCCCAACAGCCAGGACCTGCAGATTAGTCTGCTCTTGAGTGCTGCCGAAGCAGAGTGTGACAGTGAGAGCTCAACGCTGAAGAGTCACTCTTCAGCATAAGGAGATGGTATATTAAGGTGTTTCTTCAAGCCTTTTCGTTTTGTCTCAGTTTCTTTAACACGTGCATCAAACTGTTCCCAGCACGCTTGGTGCAGGCACAGTCTGCTTGTGGAAGGAAGATTGAACATCTATTTTGTTGGGTTCCCTCCCTGCCCACATGCCTAGGGGCCTCATGTCTCTAACTGGTGTAGCATGGGAGCGTCTCATGGGTTTTCTCCTGTGATTCCTAGGACACAAAGAGAGCTACCCTCCTTTTCCACATGCTGCAGAGCCTGTAGAGGACCTGTGGGGGAACCAAGGCCTGAGCTACTTGGTGAAACACTCAACAATCTCTTTCAAGGTGCCTCTCTAACGTGAACATCCTAAATTCTGTATTGCTTATCACGAAGAGTGAATCCTTATACTGATTAAGAGTGAATCTATACCTAAGGTGGAGCCTGGATCTTTCCAGGCAGAGCACTTCCTGTACTTTACTTTTTTTAATTGGAAAAAAAGCAGAGAACAGAATATTTAGGGCTATAAATATCTTCACATCGTTCCCACCTCTCTTTCACACAGTGGAAAGCATGCAGGAATAGTTTTCCCATTGTCCTTTCATTCCAGTGGCTTTCTCCCCTTTAAGATATAATGGAAGCATGGGGTACTCACTGATGGTCAGTGGTGGTGTCCTCTGGACCTGGTGGGCTTCCAGTTGACAAAGCCTGGGAGAGAAGAAAAGTCATAGAATCATTTGGGATCAGAAGGGACCTCGAAAGATCATCTAGTCCAATCCCCCTGCCACAGCAGGATTATCTAGACGAAGTTGCACAGGAACATACCCAGGCAGGTTTTAAACATCTTAAGAGAAGGAGACTCCACAACTCCCCTGGGCAGCCTGTTCCAGTGCCCCATCACCCTCACTGTGGAGAAGTGCCTTCTGATATTTATATGGAACTTCCTCTGTTCCAGCTTACACACCCATTGCTCCTTGTCCTATCACTAGATGACATTGAGAAGAGCCTGGCTCCATCCTCCTGACACCCACTCTTCACATATTTATAGACATTTATTAGGTCACCCCTCAGTCTCCTCCGAGCTAAAGAGACCCAGCTTCCTCAGCCTCTCCTTATAAGAGAGGTGCTCCACTTCCTTCATCACCCTCGTTGCTCTACGCTGGACTCCCTCCAGCAGTTCCACATCCCACTTGAACTGAGGGCCCCAGAACTGGATACAATACTCCAGATGCGGTCTCACCAGTGCAGAGTAGAGGGGGAGAAGAACTTCTGTTGATCTGCTAACCATCCCCCTTCTCTTCCACCCCAGGATGCTGTTGGCCCTGTTGGCCACAAAAGCACACTGCTGGCTCATGGTCATCCTGTTGTCCACCAGGACTCCCAGGTCTCTTTGATCTTGCTTTTTTTTCTGTGATGCCAATCACTGTGAATGGCAGCTGTAAGAAGTGATAAAACGGCTGCAAACGACATCATGCCCAAAACTGTTGCATGCACAGGAGCAACCACATGAGCTGAATCTCTAATTTATCAACACGTCTCATAACATTTACTAAATGACACTATTTCAACCATACAGTCATCTATGAAAGGCACAGACAGTCTCAGTGTCTTGAGCCAAAGGAGCCTTTGTAAAGGGCTATTAGTGAATAGCCACTCCTAGTATCCGTACAGCATACCCAGCCAGCTGGATGGAAGAACTTGTACAGTAACCATGTGGCTACCAGTTAAATACTAGTAACAGATGCTTCTTAATGCATTGTGGCTAGTCAGTGTGGGCAGAAAAGTAGTGTGTAGCAAATGATGCTGCAAAGGCATCATGGTATGGCATAAGTCAGGGAATTAGTTCCACTATTGGGTTACCAGGCAGTTGCTAATGCCTGGAATGCTTTCATTTTTCGAAATACTTCCATCTCTTAAGTGAGACTCCTGTGCAATAGCAGCCTTAATCTGTCCTGGAGGGGACACAGTAAGATTTTGTGCAAGCAACATTAAATTGTTGTTAATAAGTATGCACTGCCACACCAGAAAACTTGTGGGCACACACAGCAGGAATACTCTTCTTACCCATCAGTACAGACATAAACGTTTGTGAGTGTGGACAGACATCTGTGTTACTGGGTGTGTGCACCAAAGCAGAATGGTGCCTCCTCTCTCCCTGCAAAGGCTATTTTTGCCCTGAAGTAGTGACATCTGGCATGAGAGAAAGCTCTAACTAGCTTGGCCTCCATCTGCTCTGAGCAGACACTCATTAAGCCCAGTTAATGCCATGAAAGGAAAACTTCAGTTGCCACAAAGAAAACTCATATTGTGCTGCATGTCCGAGACATTGTTAAGTGGGTGAATACACTTATTAGTGCTAAATAGAGGCAGTTGTCTCATTGCCTCTGTCAGAGGATGGGAGCAGAGTGTGTGTGCTCAGGTGTCGTTATTTATTGTCAGAAAAGGCATTTTAGTAGAAAGCTTTCCGTGTGGAAATGTCTCTGGGTTCAAGAGGCAGTGCAGTAACTTTTCATAGCTTATATATAAATGGTACTTCGTTATAACTAATGAATTAAGAGAAAAATAGAGGAGTTGTACAAATCCTGTTAGAAAAGTGTCTCAGTTTTTAGAGGGATCAGATAAAAGGCTGAAGAAAAGAACCATTGTACTGGAGAATTAGAGGAAAAGAGCATGCCCTAAGGCAGCTGAGTGCTTTGCACTTGATGGGAGGCTGTTGTAGCTGCGGAGATTTAACCTGAGACTTTGTGTGTTGATAAAAACGAAGAAATAATCAGGGTGGGTTAGGACAAAGCTGAGCATTCTTCACAAATCTAAATAAAACACTATACATCTGGAGCGGTATTTCCCCAGTGTTGAGTAAGTGGAGTATTTATTAATTTCAATCACTGGGAAGAGTTTTATATGGATGAATTTTTATTTATATTTGTGCATATGATTTTTACCTCTGTGAAAACCAAGCTGCCGAGACCATTGTGTCATCGCTGTATTCCTGTTCTTGAGATGCAGTGCTACATTGTAGCACAGTGGTCTTTCTCTGCGGATGCAGCACCCGGATACATTCTTTGGAGTCTGAGTTGTCTTTTGAAGGCTGGAGCAGAGCACAGGGCACTACCAGCTCACTGCAGGAAAGATAGACCTATGCAAGTTAAAACACAGATTTTCAATAGAATGTAAGATCAAAACAAGAAAGAAGCCATGAAGGAGTTAGGGGCTATAAGAGTACCATGCTACAAGTTTTTAAGATTTTTTGATTCAGTGTAGCTGGTCCCTACTTCCCAGACTTCCCTGAGTTGTGTTTAGAGACTATTTACTTTAAACTTTTTGCATATGGATGCAAAACTTACCTCCGTCAGGGAAAAGCAGATGAGTTCCAGACCAGTGTTTCACACTATTGGATTTTTCTCCAATGAATTGTGTGATCCAGCATCTTATTTGGCACAAATATGTATCGTGTTACTTCTGCCCATTAGGAAAGAAAAGAAAAGAAAATGTGGTACAGAAGCTGTAATAAAACAATACCATATGGCTAGTGAACTTCTTTGTGTGGCTGGTGAGCAGGGACATCTTCAGGTATCTTGGGGCTTTCCAGCTGGGACAGTGTCTTTCCTTTTTCCCTGTTTCTGCTCCTGGAGCTCTTCTAATGAAAAGAAATCAATGTACATGAGACCCAGATATAGGTTTTATGAGAAGATTTAGGAGGGAGCAGGAGATTGAGTGTGCAGATGAAAGCAGAAATTTCCCTCCATACCCAGCTTCCCAGGCACAGCAGAAAGCTTGACAATGGGTATTATTCTGCAAGTACTTATCTGACCATGGATGAATAACCTCTGTTGTTAGCATGGTTTTCTCTGCTTCACAGCCTGGAAATCAACACAGCAGAGAACCTTTGAAAGCCTACAGATAGCAACATTGCTGCTCAACCGCACCTGACGCTGTGCCAGCAGTGCCCAGGCCATGCTCTAGCCTGCAGAGGAGGTGCTGGCAGAAGGACCAGGGCAAGGGAGTGGGGTATGAGGATAGATGAGAAGGGTGGAGTATCAGGAAGTGGCAGGGGCTGATGCTGGCAAATGGGGGAGGTAGAGGCCTGAGGGTGGCACTGGGTCTAGGGAGGCTTGCATCTGTATTTATGCAATTACTGCATTCTACAATAAAACTTGGCAGGGTAGTGTCTGGTGACTGGTGGTCTGAGAGATGTGTTTGATTTTGTCCAAGAGATTTTCACCCTGAGTTTCTGGCTTGGTTGTTGAAACTTTCTCCTGTATAAACAAAGCAGATGCATGAGCATCCTCTGTTCCATTCTTCCCTTCTGATGCCATTTCATGCAAAGGAAATGAGCTGCAAGTGTTTAGCTTGGCACTGTAACTTCAGTAATCCTATCCAGGGCATAGAGTAGCATGGGCTGGTGCTTAATCATTCACTCATTAGCTCATTGTCGGTTGAGCTTGGAAGACAAGTATAGGGTAAGAAATTGTGTCAGCCCATCTGAGAGGAAAAGGTATAAGATGGTTCAGGAAGAACAACAAACTTTCAGGCTTCTTGGTGCACTAGTTCATTGCCTTTCCAGAACAGCTGTTGCTGCTGCTACCAGTTTTGGAGAAAATATCAGTATTTGAAGTGTGTGTCATCTTGCAGCTGTTGTAATCTTTTAATTGGTGTAATCCCCTCATATGAGAGTAGAGTAAATGAGAGTATCTCCTGCTCTGTCACCCAACTGCCAGCACCTCCTGAGTCATGCACTCATTTTCTCCATATGGTTTCTCATGTGAACCCAGGGAGATCCCTAAGGGCTGTGTTTACTTATGTGGCTAAATAAAGAGGATTTCTCTCCTCTCCCGCTATGATTACTTCACAGTCAGGGCATTTTCAGAAGGAACAGGGACTCAGGAACACTGTTGTAGACATTACTGATAACACCATAACTGAAGCACCACGTGCATGTCTGGCCACCCATGCTCCAAAAATGTGACTTGATGCTAGTGGATGCAGGAAGATGGTCTCCATCGACAGCAGAGCCATGAAAGCATGGCATGTAATTTGAGATTAAAGAAGCTTTACTTGTTTAGCCTAGAAAAATGTGGTATGGTATATATCAGAAGTTTATGTCTGCATCAGAGAAGGAAGCAAGAAAGGCAGTAGGTTACAAAACCAAACAGTCAGTGCTGGAAAAATAACAAACCAGGGATGAACTAGCAATCATACATGTAGACTACAATCTAGAAGCCAGTCTGTTAAGGATCAGACTAATAATTCCATGGTAATAATGGGGACAAATTTCCTTAGCTTTTTTAAGACAAAGGGTGAGTTGACATGCTTCCCCACCATAACAGGTGATGAGACCAGATGACACAGAAGATCTTGTTTCCTTCTTGTGTCAGTCTATTCATAA
Source organism: Phoeniculus purpureus (assembly GCA_028565055.1). NCBI lineage: Eukaryota > Metazoa > Chordata > Aves > Bucerotiformes > Phoeniculidae > Phoeniculus > Phoeniculus purpureus. The sequence goes on from JAOXOE010029106.1 coordinate 10,869, forward strand.
CAGATGTTTATTAACATTTCTGCAGCAATTTTGCGGTAGAGCCTGAGATACTGCAAATGGAAACCGTATTAATAGATCTGAACTGTACTTGATCACTACTTCAAAATATGAGCTCAACAAATGTCATGGATTAGGAAGGGAATGCCTAGCCAGTGGCTAGGTAGCTGCCTACTCAAGGTAAACATAGCGCTTAGGAATCTTCACTGCTGGATTGTGATGGGTGTTGTTTAAGTTTGTTCAATTGGAAGCTGGATCCATCTTGAAACTAATCACATTTACATTTTTTTACTTTTTACTGACATTACTATTCAGCCACATCCCCAAACAGAAAACCAAACCAAAAGTACAGCCAGAGAGGGAGGGAGCAGGGTTGCAGGAACTCCTGTAGAGCTGATGTGCACTGCCATGTGACCACAGCTTCCTCTATCCTAGAGTCAATATCAAACCACAGTGCTGCTGAGCCATTTTAAGTGCTGCTGAGCTAATGAAATGGACATTATTCCATGGTGATGCTACACACAATCTCAACAGTAGGTGTGTAAGTGTTTGTGGTAATTTTCTGCATGTTTAAAGGAGGTTGCACTTCCATGATTAGTGCATAATCTCTTTTGTAGACAGTGCAAGTGTGGTGTATTACCTAAACAGGAAAATTGTTGGGTAGCTGCTCAGCAACTTCCAGGACGGCCAGTTTACATCCATCACCACTCACTACCTTCTGATGTAGGTGTGTTCTTCCTGTTCTTTCTTTTTGTACTGAGCATCTCAGAAGAACTGAGTTAGGAATATAGAGAGATATAGATATATGTATAGATTTATATATCTAAAGAAAGGTCTGGCTTTTGTAGGAAATTTAAGGGAACTTCCTCTTCTACTACTTGTTTTAGGATTTGTCGTCTGTCCCAGTTGTAAAAGCGTATGACTTTTGGTCTGGATCTGATTTGATCAGAGTGTGAATGGGAATTCAGAATTTCCTGCTAAGGTAGAGCATGTGGATACCAGCGAATGAGCCCAATGAGCTTTTATCCCATAGCTCGTTGCACTGCACAGACACTCATTTAATTCTACGTGGTTCAAGCTACGCATTCGGAAATGCAGCTTGCTGACACCATAGAGCTAGACTGCTGCTTGCGAAGTGTCACCCTCCTGCATTTCTGGTGACAGAATTCACTTGACAACATGCTACTGAGCTTTTACAGATCTTTACTGAGCCAGGACATTTTTTGTGTTATGTCAAAATAATTAATGGCTCTGCATCCTCACTGGTTTTATGCAGTGCACAGAATGAGGTATTCAAGTGAAGTTTTGCATCCGGTAACTGACAGCAGCTTAGTCTTTACAACCTCATGCATTCCTTCTGATAAATGTAGTCAGAAGAGCCACACTCGTATATTGCTTTGTTGCAGAGCATTTCAACAGACTACTCTTTTCTTACACCCTTTCTTACCACATTTCTTTTGAAGCAGAGGTTAGAAAATAGTGTTCCTTAAGCTTCAGCTGTTAGTGCAGCCCATGGCCAGATGGATTTAGACTTTGTTTAACTTTTCTTTTTCATAGAATAGAGGCTTTTTCTCTTGATGGGATCAGCTTTTCCAAATATTGAGACAGTTATTTGGTACTGAGCAACTTCTTGCCTGAGCTCTTCTTCAGCTGATCCTTACAGTGTCAATCTTTGGACCACCAACGATCAGCTGATGCCATAATCGTGACACACTGTTTTCCTAGAGATAGTGTCTTTTGTTAGGAAACGGGCATTTAATAGTATTGGCCGTATCGAATCCACAGAGGTTAACTGGGCAACAAGGAAGACTGGTTGTGTTGAAAGATGACTAATTTTTGTTGTTTGACCAGAAGTAGTAAGAAAAAAGAGCAGGTTTTTTTCCCCACAGAACAAAACCATCAAATGCTTGATAAATTTACTTTCTTCCACACAGCCACTCTATATTTTCCTAGTTTTCATGTTTCCATCTTCCCACCCAGGCCATAGAAAAATCCATCCCTGTTTTTCCCACTGTTTTTGCTTTGTGTATGGTGATATGCATGGCCTTTGGGGTATGTGATCGGAAGAGACAGGCTGATGTTGCTGGCGTTGCATGTTTCTGGTGTACTGGCTGAGATCTTGTACAGATTGTCTGGTGATAGAGGTAAGTTCAGATCTGATCCTTTATGTCACATACAAGATAGAGATAAAAAAAATGTCATGCAAGAGAAGTGATAGGGTAACAAAAGTGATAGATTTTAATATGGAGATTTAGACACTTAATTTCTAGCTCATTCCTTTCCAACCAGGAGTTGGAATGGAAAGCCAAGTATTTTTCCTGTAGGAGGAGACTTGCCGTAAGGGCAGTACAGCAGAACCGTGATAATAGTAGTAAAAATAATTACAAAAATACTAAAAAAGCAAAAACTACTAGAAATACCTGTCACTCTCTTTTGAAGAGCCTAACAGGATGGGTTCATAGGCATTCGGTCCTGCAGTTCTTGTTATTGCAATGTCATACTCAGGAAGTTCAGTAACTGCAGACAGGGACTAGGAAGGATTAGATTCCTGAGTGCTTTTGCCCAAATTTAGTATCACCAAACCATGCATCTTGCTGTGGCAAAACCTCGCAGTTACTCACAGTTGCAGTCTCTGAGCGCTCATTTCCAGTACTCAGAGAGCCTCTGTATGCCACGTAGCAGTGTCCTGTGCCAGGCAGGCATTGTGCACAGGGACAAATCCAGTTTTGAACCTTTTGTAAGGTAAAAGCAGAGCACAGTAGTGCGTTATTTCTCACGTCCGTTTTGTGTTTGCGCTCTGCGTACAGCATGGGCAAAACCAAAGGCACTTCAGGACGTTTCATATGTGTTGGTGTCATATGTCTGAAGTGGTGAACAGTGGAAGAAAAGCAAAGGTCGTCCTCATACAGCAGGGGCTGTATCCATGATACACTGCTGCAAGAGACAGGGCATTTTGGTGAAGCACTGAGGCAAGAAAAATGCAGTGAACTGTTTTAATGTGCAATAAAGTGAAAAAGTCTTGAGTATCTATTTCAATCCTTTAAATACCAAAATTTGAAAGACCAGTATGAGTACTCTTCCCACACACCGATTTTATGTGAAGTATTTTTTGCTCTGCATTCTTCAAAGAAGGAAATAAATCAGCAAGTGTCCTCATAAGCACACGTTGGGCACACATCTCCAAAGCATGCTGTAAACACCTTTCTGATAATGGGAGGATTAAGCGATTTTTGCAAGATGTCAGAGCCCGGGATTGCATCTAATATTTTAGTCACAGGCATTTTTCACAGCAAGGGGTTTCATTTCCGTGATGTAGTGTCTCATCTTTAGTCATGGACCACTGAAAGACAAACAGCTTTTATGGTTTCATCTGCCTGACCAAATTCTTAGTCTTATCTAAAGGTATATATTGAACGGTTTCAAGCTAAAAGAAGATAGATTTAGATTAGATTTTTAGGAAGAAATTTGTCCCTGTAAGGGTGCTGAGGCACTCAAACAGGTTGCCCGGGGAGGTTGTGGATGCCCCTTCCCTGAAAGTGTTCAAGGCCAGGTTGGATGTGGCTCTGAGCAACCTGGTTCAATGAGAGGTGTTTCTGTCCATGGCAGGGGATTTGGAACTAGATGATCTCAGAGATCTCTTCCTACCTAAGCCAATCTGTGATGATTCTATGATACTCTGATTTACCTTGAGAATTAAATCCTGTTAAAGAGTTTAGTATTAAAATGAATTTTGTCAGGTAGGTGGTGAGCAAGGCACACAAACTTTCACAGGAAGAGAGATATACTAAGAGGTCACGAGGTGATAACAGGCTTGTTGCCATTCTATGGCAGTTGTTTAAATACCTGGCCATGCAGAGATTCAGAGAACTTGTGGAATGGCTCTCTCTCGCTAAAATACTCATTTCTGCCCTTGGCCAAACAAAAATAACTCTGTGTTTCTCTAGCAGAAGATACTTCAGCTATTTTTGTTTGTAATCTAAGTCCTATAACCTGTGTTAGTCATGACTCAATAGTGAGGGTGACAGAACACTGGAACAGGCTGCCCAGGGGGGTTGTGGAGTCTCCTTCACTGGAGACATTTAAAACCCACCTGGATGTGTTCCT
>JAOXOE010029107.1:0-14968 GCA_028565055.1 Phoeniculus purpureus
GCAGTTAAGCTCTGTTCTATTTTTTCCATGTCTTACTTCCTCTTTATCTTTGATGAACAAAGTTCAACTCATCACACTGCTCAATGGCAAGAAAAGAATTCTGAATCAGCTCACTAGACATATCAGGTAATTGGTCCTTCATCATGTGTTTTACATACATGAAGCTGGCATGCAGCTCCAGTCTGGAACTCCTCTTTGCAAGACAATCTTGATTCTGTTGACAGTTTGTTCCAGTGTTCATTTGCTGGAGTCAACTTTGAATACAAGCACAGCTGAACTGATTAATTAATGGAAAAGTTCGTGGTGTAGAAGCAGCTACTGTGCACTCCTCCATTAAGAAGGGAACTGCCAATTTTTCAGCAAGGATGTTTGAACATTTGAAATGTTGTGATTATCTCAGCCACTTGCATAATTTTACTGTATTATCCAACAATTATTCACAAAGCTTTTGAGGCCTACTCCCACAAAATACATAATTGCAATGAAAGGAAATTGATTGCAATTACATAGAGAAATGCTGCTCAAATGTGCAAGATGCACCATGACATTTCACCTTCAAAAAATTAAAATAGAACTGATCATGAAGAGACATGGGTACTTTATACAAAATATCTGAACAAATAGGCAAAAGCACAAGATTTTACTTCCCATTTTCTTCAGTGAGGGAATTTTTGCTTTCTTACAGGATCGTTGTCACTTTCAAAGTCTTATACCTTTGTGTTTCTCCCAATAAGACTGCTATGTATGAGAAGTAACACTGTGTTTTGGAGTAGCAGCTTCTTTAGAAGGTCAGGAATATACAATTTCTAGAAAAGCATACAAAGTTTAATACAGCAATAGCATAAAAATCTTAAATTTTTTGCTTCATATGATCAGGAGCTAAAAGGTCACATTACTCAGATAGGAAACTTCACAAAATAAATTTCTTATGTATTTGAAAAAAAGGAACACATTATGAGTAGAAAGAGGCATTACTCATCTACTTATCTTCTCTGGAGACATTTAAATCCTGCCTGGACTTAGTCCTGTGCAATTTGATCTAGGTAATCCTGCTCTGGGAGAGGGATTGGGCTAGATAATCTCTTGAGGTCCCTTCCAATCCCGTATTGGCTGCCGCAGAGAACAGGTTGAGTAGGTGGAGTGGGCCAGACAGATTTTGGGGGTCCTCAGTTGGGGACAGGGTAGTCCTTTTCCCCTCTTTTTGGTACTCCCTCTCTGTGTGTCCAGGAAGTCTAGTTTGGGTTTCGTTTTGGCCAGTAGCTCACTGCGGCTCTTCTGTGGCTCTTTGTCCCCCTCCTGCTTCACTGCCCCCCACCCCTTTTTCCCTTTTTATTTTTCTTTATTTCTTCCGATAATCTCTATCCTATCCCACAAAGCTTTCAGACTACATCTTTTAGGAATCGGGGGTTATCAGGTCTGGGCGGGGGGAGGGGTGGAATTAAGGAAGAGCATTTTTTTTGTTTTGTTTTTGTTTTCTGTCCTTTCCCTTTTATTTTTTTTCTACTTAATAAAATCTTTAATAAAGTTTAATAAAGTTGAGTATTTCTAATTCCAGTTTCCGGGCGTGTGTTTACTTTACCTGTTTACTCCCCTCTGGGGGAGGGAGGACATTTCCATCTGTGCGGTGGAGCAGATTAACTTGGTGCTAAACCGTGACAACAAGTACGCTCAAAACAGAATGAAGTTATGGAGGTCAGATACCTTGGTAATTACTGACCTCAGCAGCTCAGAGGCAGATCATTAGTTACTTAAATTGCTGAGTATTTAAGGGTAGTACAAAAGCAACAGCATCACCGTACTTCCAAAGTTTTTCTAATACATTGCCTAAGCACCTGCTACTTGCTGCTACAGGAGGGAGGCAATAGACAGAAATTCTGTCTGAAAACTCAACGAGCTACAGGGTGAGGTGACACAATGGTTCTGTGCACTACAATCTGGGATTTAGATCTGTTTCCAAGTCCAGCTACCCTATTTCTAACATATAAGCTACACATTATAGGTCATGAACCACTTCAGGTTTAGCTTCAAAGAAAGCTAAACAAACACTGAAGCCTCAGAATACTGTCATTGGTCAATTTCTTAATGGAACCAGCAATCCCACTTCCTCCAAAGGCCTAACTAGGTTTTAAAAAGAGAACCGGGCATGTCTAACATTTAAACTAATTTATACAATGCATAAAGGTTCTAGCTGGAAGGTGGTGAGCATTCTCATACAAATGGGGAGTCCCTCCAAATATCTACACACTGCATTCCAGGACAATCCAAGTTCACTCTGTTACAGCCAGAAGCAAGTCAGTTCCAAAGTATATTATTTTATTACAAAGTTTGCTCAAAAGCCATTTATGTTTACTTAGATCCTGTACCTCACTGATGTAATTAAGACAAAAGCCAGCTTGCCCATGACTTTTACACAGTTTGCACAGTTTATTAGGGTTGAATCGGGCCTTCAAAGGCCATTGGCTCCAACCCCCCTGCTTAAGCAGGATACAAATTACTGAACAGTATAACCACCTAAAAAGCCTAAATCAACCACACAAAATCGCATCCAGATGGGTCTGAAACACCTCCAGAGAAGGGGAGTCCACAACCTCGCTGGGCAACCCATTCCAATATTTAATAACCCTGACTGTAAAGTTTTTCCTCAGATTGAGGGGAAACTTCCTGTGTTCAAGCTTGCATTCGTTACCCCTTCTCCTGTTGTACTAGGAGTTTGAATACCAGTAGGGTTTTCTTCCTCCTAAAGATTTATATCCACAAGCTATACCATGTTGACATACACAAAATCATAGCAACACTGCTTAGAAAAGACCTTTAAGATGAAGGAGTCCAATCATTAATCTAACTGTCCCAAGCTCACTGCTGAACCCTATCCTTAAACTCCAAATCTACACAACTTTTATCAAGAATAACGATTCAACCCCCTCCCTGTGCAGTCTTTTCCAAGGCCTGATGATCCTTTCCATGAAGTTTTCCTCAACGCCCAACCTAAACTTCCCCTGGTGCAACTTGAGGCCACTCTTTCTTTTCCTATCAGTTGGTACTTTGCTACACTTCCTCTGGAATTTCTAATATTTTTATAATCATTGATTACACTTGAGCCAAATCTATCCTGAAGAAAATAGCTAAATGTGACTACTAGATGTATGTCTTCTCTACAAGCATTAAGGAGTACCAGCTCCACAGCCAACTCTTGTTTACAAGACTGAGGTTACATGCAAAGGTTGGTGTATTAAAGCATCAAAATCTAAGTTGAGAACTCACAAAAGCTTTTAAATAAAGGTATCATTTGAATCCAACACAACATCCTCTCCTGAAGCACAAGGGTCAGGACACCAGAGTTCATCACACAATTTACAAGCACAGCTGCCAGTTTGCTGTCACCAACCAAACAGAAGCCAGCAAATACTTGAAAAGGAAGAACACTCTGTGGCATCACAGGTTGCTTTTTTCATTCTGTTTCAATTTCTCAGCACTCCTTAACGCTAGCAGTAAGTGCTGGAAGTTTCCAAGCCTGTGCTGCTTCCCACCCGACAACATTCCTGCTGCCCCATTCCACTAACAGCACCAAGGCCCAGAACAGACACGAAAAGAAAGAGAATGGGTCGGGCCTTTATTATAGCGGTAGGGAACACGTGACCCCGCACTCCAAGGACCCCCACTGGCCAACGGCCTCCTGTCCCGGGACAGCGAGGCTCCTGCTCCCTGCCTTCCCTGGCAGGCGGGCAGGCAGAGACCTGCGCCCTGGACAAGAGACATCACGCCGAGGCGGCGCAGGCCAGGCAGCCCCGCTCCTCACTGAGTGAGCCGGCCACGGCGGAGAGGAATACTCATCCCTTCGGCCGCCCGAGCCCGCGTGCATCTGCTTTCCGGCCTGGGCGGAGCCGACGTGACGTGACACTGCCGTAAAGTGAGTAGGCGGGGTCTGCCCTGTTCCTTTCGGTTCTAGTCTGTTCGGCGCCTTTCACCAACCGCGATGTGACTGTGCGCGGCTTCTGCGCCCTCCGCCCCGACTGACTAGGCACCAGGCCGGATGGAGCTGGGGCCCGGTGCACCTGGCTGTGCTCCGAGTCGGGCGGCCCCCAGCGGAGTCCCGTGCGTTTCAGCGCTCGCTGCTGGGCAATGGGTGTCTGCTACAGCAGACTGTACCCCAACGTGCTTTTCCACCCTGCTTCAGTCAGCCGCGTGTCATCCGAAAGTGCCCCAGTAAAATGATGCTAAAGGCCAGAGTGTGCAGATGATGAGCGATGCCGGGTTGGTGTAGGGCTGTCAGGTCAGTGCAGGGCAGAAGGAGGCTCGCTCCAGTGTTTGTGCAGCTGGGTGTCAATTACTCTGCAGTGCTGAGAGGCTCCCAGCTATGTCCCAGCGTTCCCGTGACTTATGTTGGACCTCTGCCTTCTCATCTGGCTTTTCTTGAGTTCTGGCTTGCAAAGAATGGAACGTCTCTGTCAGATCATCATGCAAACTAGCAGTTCTAGGAAAAATTCCAGCCGTACAAAGCATGCATGCATCTGTGTGTTTGTACAGTCAGAGGTGTTCAAGAAGGACACTGAGCGTGTGCAGGGAAGGGCAGCGAAGCTGGTGAAGGGCCTAGACCAGAAGTCTGATGAGGACTGGCTGAGGGAGTTGGAGCTGTCTAGCCTGAGGAAGAGGAGGCCGAGGGGACACTATAACTACCTGAAGGGTCATTGCAAAGAGGTAGGTGCTGGTCACTTCTCACAGTTGATAGTGATAGAACAAGAGGGAATGGCCTCAAGACTACATTGTCTGGTCAATATAAAGCCTGAAGTCTTCTACCAATGGAAAAAAAGTATCACTTTTGTTTTTTTCTCTAGGTTCACATCACAGCAGGCAACAGGGATATACCACAGCCTCTAGTTTTCAAAGACCTTACATGCACAAATGACTGTACCTGTTAACTTACTAATGTCCCAAATTGTAAACCATTTTTGAAGCAAATTTTTTAACCAAGTGGCCTGTGTTCTCAATTCCATTAATACTGAATTAGTGTGTAAAGTGATGTTTTACAAAAGATCTATTCTCTGCTAGTTTTTTAATGGATGAAAAATGCCAGACATTGCAGGGAATTCGTTTTATCAAATGCAGATGATTTAATGTAGAATAAATACCTCAGGAAATAAAACCCCCCACATTTTCTCTGGTATCTACTAATTGGTTTTTTTTAAAAAAGTAATTGATGTGTATGGAAGTGATAGAACAATTACTCATAAAGAGGACTTTATCTTAAAAATTTTCAATTCCTCCTGTACAGAAATTTATGTCTCTGCTTGTCTTGTGTTTTTAGAAGCACACAGGTTCTGTCCATCTCACACTAAAACCGAATGAGTCATACTATGAGAGAGCCAATGTTTCTCAGTTACCAGTAAAGGGAGAGTAAAATGACCAGCGAACGTGTAGATGTGATATATCAGTGTAATATCTAAAGTTAGCTAAAGGCAGACGTGTGAAATGAGCACAATTGCACCCTGTTTGTGGAACCAAGATGGACTGAAATGTGAATTGCAAGATTAAGGGGCATTTGCTTCTCAGAAATACGTTTTAAAAATCTTCTTACATCATTTGTTTGATGTCCACACCTTAATAATACTTTGTTTAGCCTTTTTTACATAGTACCAGATCTATGGCTGCTCTTCAGTATTCTTTAGTATCTTACTTGCACTTCACTGTGTCTTGGCCTTTGTTTGACTGTTATGTCAAAGTCCAATAGAAAGGTGTAAAATGTCTCTCTGGTTTTTGTATCAAATCCTTCCAGCACAGCTATTGGAAAAGTTCTAACTCACATTTTAGAAAGATGTTTCAGTGAAGTATGCCCCGCAGTTGTGAAATCTGGGAAGCAAGAAAAGTATCTGCTTTTAAGTTTGTGAAATGCCATGCAAGTTTGCATGAGTGTTTCTCACTTCGTGTGTTTCTTAACCAAGCAGTGTTGCATCCAGAGCTAAACAAAGCTCTGGAATTTCTTCTTCAACAAGGGAAAACAGTACAAAGGATGTACTTACAAGACATCCCTAGTTTATGGTCACGGTGAATACTGCCAGCTGGTGATGCTTGAATTATTAAACAAACATATTTGTTCCCTTTTAACAACTAACAGCTAATGCTAAGTTTACAGTTACTTGAGTAACTGTACTTCAGATTCAGGTACTTCAGAAAAGAAATAGACTGGTAATTACAATGAACTTGACTCTGACAACAGAAAACTTACGAAATCTCTGTGTAACAAAAAATTCAACAAATGCAGCCTCTGTTGCGGTTGTGAGATGAACCTGACAGACATCCTTGACTTGCTGTTGGTCTCTGCTGTGATGAGAGTGTGAAGCATTCAAAACTAAACTGCTCTCTGTAGATGCCACTGTTACCAGCTCTGGGAGAAGAATTTTAAATCAATGTTATTATGTGAGGATAATGCAGCTTCCTCAGAAAACATCCAAAGTTTCTATTGCCTGAAATCATACTGTGCATGCTATGCTAGCTGCAGTGCTAGCAAAAGCTAGTGTGTCAGTCATGCTGTCATTCCAGTAAGATGTAATTCTTTACACTAATCTTGTTCACGTAGGTTTTAGTATTTTATTGAAAAGTTGCTGGGATGGGTTGAACCTGGCTAGGTGCCGGGTGCCCAGCAAAGGCTGTTCTATCACTCCTCTCCTTAGCTGGACAGGGGAGAGAAGATGTAATGTGAGGCTGTGAGTTGCAGTGAGGACATGGAAATCACTTAGCAATCACCATCACAGGCAAAACAGACTCAGCTGGAGTATTTTAGTTTATTACCAACCAAATCAGAGTAGGGCAGTGACAAATTAACTGAAACCCCTTCTTCTCAGGCTTAACCTTATTCCAGAATTCTTGGCTTCCTCCCCCAGAGTAGTGCAGGGGGCTATGCAGTAAGGGCTGTGGTCAGTTAATCACATTGTTTCTGCTGCTCAAGAGGTTTCTTCCTCCTCAAGGGAAGGACTCTTCACACTCATCTCCTGCTCCAGCGTGGAGTCAGTCCCACTCCGGTGTGTGTCTTTTCCATGGAGTGCATTCCTTCAGGAACAAACTGCTCCAGCATAGGTCCCCCATTGGATCACAAATCCTGCCAGCAAACCTGCTCTAGAGTGAGCTCTCTCATTGGGCCCACAGGTCCTATTTACCTGCTCCAGTGTAGGCTTTCCACAGATTCACAACCTCCTTCAGCCTTTTGCCTGCTCTGGTGTGGGGTCTTCCACAGCCTAGGTATCTGGTCCATGCGCTGCAGGGGCACAGCCTGCCTCACTATGGCCTTCTTGCCAGGCCACAAGAGCACCTCCTTCCACTGACTTTGGTGCCTGCAAAGATGTTTATCGCACATATTCTCACTCCTCTCTGTGGCTGAAGTGGCCTTGCACCCCACTGCCCCTCCACTGCTTCTTAAATATTTTTTTACTGAGGCACTACCGCTGTCACTGAAGGGCTTGACTTTGGCCCACAGTGGATCTGTGTTGCCGCCAACTGGCATTGGCTCTGTCAGGCATAGGGAAAGCTTCTAGCTTTGTGTGGGATGAAGGTGATACTTAGACCAGATGATATACAATACAGTCACCTCAGAATACCAGCAGAACTTTCACAATAAAGAAATAAAAGGTTGTCTTTCTGGACACACACAGACAGAAAAATCTTATTGTAACTGATAATGATCCTTTAAAGCAAGATTTTAGTGTTCAAATGGCAAGAACAACAACAGCATTCTAGCCAGATTCTGAAACTGGGACACTCTGAATATGCTCAGTCAGCTACAGATGTTAAATGTCATCTCAACTCCATTTTCTGCTTGATTCTTCCAAGTCCCACAGCCTCGTGGCAGGATGCTGCACATCCCTGTGAGCTCTGTTGGAAGTGGAACATGTTTGTCAGTGCCAGGTGCTAGGCTGTGGTCAGTTGTGCTGGTAGGCGTTTGCCATTCTGGCTCGTGTCGCCCAGTGTAATGCTGTGGAAAAAAAAAGAAGGTTATATTTTGATCATGGGGTTTGTTTCAGCAACAGCTAGGTGAGAGGGGTTGGTAGCTTTGAGGACTGGCAAGAGTCTGCTGTAGCTTACACAAACTTAGCTTACTAACTGAACTTTGCTAAGCTAACAAACTGCTGACATGTGTGCACATATCTGTGTATCTAGACAAAGAGAGAAAAGTAACCTCTCAGGATTTTATACAAGTTACTATTTTAAAAAGAATGTTGGGTTATATCCAGAATATACTGTTGTGTATTTTTTATATCAGGAGGTTTTTCAGATGCCTGTGAAGCACCTAAAGAAACCCCAAATGTTGTTATTGAAAGCTCTGCTGATGCAAGATGGGATCGTGCTGTAGAGATTCATATCACATACACAGCAGGGGAGGAGGAGGCTGCTCCTAGCAGCAGCAAAGCAGAAACATCAGAGGCATGATAGAGTAATTTCTAGCAGGTACTTTTAAAATCGTGCTCACTCTCTAACTTGAAGAATGACTTCAAGCAAATAAATTCAAAAACTATTATAAAAAAGAGTATATTCCAATATATCTAATCAGACACAGACATCAACATTTGCCCTATTTGGAAAGTGAATTGTCAATGAAAAGTGGTGTGAGGCTGGGAGACTCTAAGAAAATGCTGCCTGAAGACACTAAAAGGCAGAGCTGTCCTAGTATGAAATGAGTAATATCTTGTGCTTTGTAAATTGCTGAAGCTAGCGTGTTCCCTTCTTGACTTGGGATGGTTGGCATAAAGCAATCAATAAATAGAGTTTTGAGTAATGCCTTTTGTTATGGACATCACAGTTTTTCACATATTTATTCAGGGGAATTATATTAGCCAAAAGACTTTTTAAAGTACTTCTATTGTAAAAGATGTTGAGATGTTCCTGCTGAGGTGATTTCTTTATGATTCATAAAGGATTCATACAAATTGTCCAGGTGTCCTTTAGCACACACAGTAAATGTGATTATCCTTTTGATGTGATTGTCCTGCCCCTTCTCCCTTTTGAAGACTATTTGGGGAACCAATTACTTGTATTGGAGGCAATTGTTGTATGAACTGAACAGAAAGATCCTTTGACAGAGTGGTCTTATTTAAAATCTTAATACTTGGTTTGACTGGAGGTATATGATGGGTTTTTGTCACATGGCTCACGTGTTTCTGGTAGGTAATGTTGCACACACAGAAGAGAGCACACAGAGGCACCTCCTCAGGCAGTGCTCCAAAATCTCTGCCTTCTGGCCAGTCCATGATCTCTTCCAGGGTTCCTGGATGGTTGGGTTTCCCCAGTGGAGCCTGTTGCATAATCGGTGCTACCTATTTACTCCACATAGCACTGGTTGCAGGATGTGTGGAGAGAATGTTCCCTGTGAACATCCAGTGTAGCAGAGACAGAGTACCAAAAGGAGATGTGAGTCTGTAACAATCAGAAGCAGCTTGAACTCCCTCATTGAAGTGCTGATAATTAAAGCTGACACATGGCTAAATCTCACAGCCAGGTGAAAGAACCAAGGCTACCAGGCATCTCCTACCATGGTCAGTGACAAAGGTTGGCCTCTGTGTTTGCCACCAAGAAGAACCTTTAGCTCCACTGCTGACTGCAACCCAGTGGGGACACAGCATACCAGACCTTGATATGAAGGATGGCTGCCTCTGTTACAAGAGAGCCATGCATGAAGGAAGGCTGAGCTCATTAAAAGCTGCAGAGAATCCTTAACAACCCTGAGTGGCAGCACGTGGGCCCTGAGGAGGGACACCCCCCAACACCACGACAATTGGAGCTTCCAGTGACAGTGGAAGGTCTGCTGTTCCATTTGCTTCCTCTGTTGCTGGCTATTCATGTTTTCTGCTGATGGCTGCACCCCTTTAATTAGGTTATGAAACTGGCAAAACACTCATATGCTTCTGGTATTTCTTTCTCTGTAGAAGTATAGCAGGTTTCTGATCCTCGGTATCCTCAGCTCATCCTCATGGCTGACTTCGGGTTTCTCCTGATTTTTTCTGCTAGAGACTCCATGTAAGACCATGTTCCCCAGCTGCAGTGAGAATACGTTTTGCACTGATGATCCTGTCTGGATAGGCCCAGGTGCTACTGCATGAGCTGCATCTTCTGTTTGATCTGGTTGAAGGCTCCATGAAAAATTATCCATCTTCTGTGTTACTTGATAGAGAGGGCTTATAAGCTTCCTGTAGCCTAGAGTATGCATTCCCCAGAACCGTATAAGGCCTAGCAAAGCTTGTCAATTTGTTAGTTGGTGGAGGCATGGTTGATGTCTTGTTGACTATGTCCATTGTCATGTGAGAGCATCCATCGTCCATCCTGCCATTTTATACCCAATAACTGAATTTCTCATGCAGGTCCCCTTGACCTTGCTTCTCTGTATGGCTAAACCAATCTTTAGAACGATCTCAATGATTCTTCTTTTTTTCAAACCATTCTGCCTTGCTGCCACGTACAGTGATGTCATTGATACAGATGTTCAGGGGCATTACCGTTTTCCAGAGTAGTTTGGATTAGTCCAGGACAAATGGTGTCTCTGGGAGTACAAAACGGACAGACGCATGACAATCAATATGATCAAGCGAATGCCGTTTATTAAGTGTCAGCTTAATCCTTTTATACACAGCTGGGCGGTCCATGCGACACATTGCTGATCGGTACAACACATCTGTCCATCTGTCTTAAAAGCTACTGCTGTTGGTTAAGTGCCTTTTGTCCACGCACTGTTCGTGATAGTTAGTTTTCATTCCACAACCTGTTGTTTTCCTTCTACGTGCCAACTTTCTCACAGACCTGCACATCACTGACCTTGAGAAACTTTCCAAGCAGGCTTCAAAGCCCTTAGCTCAGACTCAGGCTAAGTTCACGGAGCTGGGATTGCTCATTCTCTACAAAATACATCCCCACATTATACTGATTCTTTGCACATATGCTGTGACTAGTAGGGAGAACCAGGACCTAAGCATGTCAGCTGTTGTCACATTAAATGCGAGTGGCAATAGAAATGAAATTGGAATGACAGCAACAACACAAAATTACATGTCATCAGCTGATGCCTTGGTTGCTGATATTTCTCCAAGAATTCTATATCTGAGCCAAGACAAACTATCAAAAAGCAGAAGGAAAAGTTAAGCTTCTGGCATTTACTACTAAGGACCTAACTCCAAACAAAGATACTCAAATCTTTCCCAAATGGTTCAAAGCCATATGAGCCGCATAAGGGGAAATCTGTATTGTCACATCTTTTGTCACAACTAGTGTAGCCAGTTTTTACAACAAGAAAGTAACGGGAGAGCCTTAAGGACAGGCAGGGATCTTACTTCTAAGGCCTTTTCCTAAGGAATTTTAGCCTTTTCGTGGTCACTGTACCATGAGACATTCTAGGATAATCTTCTTTTACACCCACTGGGCAACATGAATAAAGAGTTTTGGGGGCACAGATGTTCTGAACTCTGCTCCCTGACTGCATGTACTGTTGAGAACATGCATCCACAAAGAAAGAAATATCAGAGTAGGAAACTTTATTTAAAGAAGGTCAAGAGATGACTGGACCATAACTAACATAAGGTTTATCTTGCTGAAGAGAACATATCAGTGAATGAGAATGCAATAAATTGCATGTAATAAAAAGTTCAAAACTGTCAAAAGTCACAGATAGTGCCATGGGGAGTATCTGAATATTTTTCTGGTGATTAGAGAGGAGTTAGTGAAAAGTAGCTAAAGTCAAGCAATACAATTAGAGGGAAAGTATTAGGGTATTTCTGAGGGGTAAAATCTGACATCGCTGTACCAGAAATGATGTTAAAGGTCCAAAGCTACTTTGTAATCACATGAGAAATAACAATATAGGGATCTTGGATCAAAGGGGAAGAAGAAATGATTGATGGGCTATTTATCTGTGAGGAGGCAAGTGTAAAGAAAGAGTGGTCAGGGTGGATGGGGAGAAGGATAATCATGGGCACTGCTCATGCATGTAGTGCACTGAGAAGAGTGAAAACTCATGGATCATGAAATGAATAAATTCATTTTCCCTTAAGACCTATAACTCTGTGTCTGATGACAAAAGGAAGGGCAGTGCGAAACAGCAAATGAGAGTTACATGGAGAAAGGAGCCAAACAAGTAAATGCTCTGTTCCCAGGCATGATTGTAGACATAAAAAAAGAAAACCAATGATTGTTTCTACTTCATCTATTTTATGAATTTTGAAATTAACATTTAAAGCCAGGGAACTGTTTAGCTGTTTTGAAGTCTTCTTAGTTAAGTTTTTCCAGTCAAACTGATGTTGGCACAAAATGATATTTAGCTTTCTCCTGAAGACAGAACTTGTGTAGCTATCGTGCATTAGTCTTGAAATTCACCCCAGTAATTTACTGAAATTGTGAAGTAAAAGAACATGAAGACTAAGTGATAAATCTTTTGCAGAGAGGAACTTTCATGGAATAGGGTAGGCTGTCACTTGTTCATTTGGCATGAATAACAAACTTTTATAGTGTTTGCTGAGAAGCTGTTCAAAGTCACTGTGGAGTTATTCAGCTAATGCGCACTAAAGTTGTGCTCAAAAAGCTAATCTGATTTTTAATGTACATCCCCACACTAGCTTTCAGGTTAGGTGTTTATTTGCTGACGACGAGGAAATGTTAATTTTCTGCTAGTTAGTGCATTTTAATAGGATAGTGGGGTTTTATACATATTAATGGTAAAGTTAGACATTAAATGAGAACTCTGTCACACGAATTTCATAGGATGAGAGGGGTTCATAATGCTAACAAGTTGTTAGTGTGATCACATCTATATTTCTTTGATGAGACCAATTTACATAGCCACCTGGCACTGAAGAGTCTAGCAAATTGCATTTATAATGGGCATATTTTGGCTGCAGCATTAAATGATATGGATAATAGATATTAGGTGATTTAAGTGGTTATTATGGATATCCTGACAGAATGAAGTATCATTGGACAATAGAAGACAGGGTAGTATCATTTTGTTAGTTACAGACACTGGTGGCCCAGCCAGTTGAAAATATATGAACTGACAATATCATCATTATAGGAAAAATTGATGTTTCTGTTTTGCCTTCATATTAGCTTTTCCTGTGGAGTCTATAATTATCTGTTTAGTGTTTAAAAATACACACTGCAAAGCTTTTTCACCTAGACAGAAAAATAAGGAAGAGACTATTTTAAAGGTACAGCATACTGGGTCTGTCATTATCATGTCATTATCATG
Source organism: Phoeniculus purpureus (assembly GCA_028565055.1). NCBI lineage: Eukaryota > Metazoa > Chordata > Aves > Bucerotiformes > Phoeniculidae > Phoeniculus > Phoeniculus purpureus. The sequence continues at coordinate 13,214 of JAOXOE010029107.1, forward strand.
CAATGGTACATAGGTTATATTTCTATTTAATTCAAATTAAATTTGATTCAGAATACATGTGAACTAGTGGACATTGTTGACAAGAAAGCTTTTACAGCTTTTGCCTCTCTTTTCTGCAAGCTTCTTATTAGAATGAAAAGAATGCTTTCTAGCATCACCATTATGAATTATTTTATTTCCAAAACATATTGAAAAATATCAATAGCATAGAGAAGGATTTATAATTTTTGACAAATACATTTACTTCCCTGTCCTATTATCTTATCCGGTCTGTGAATCAGTGACATGACATCAGCCTATGCCCAACTGTATTGCTATCCAGTTTAATATATTTCAAAGAAGTATATTCCACAATATGAGGCAGGAAATTTTGTTCAGTACACTGATAACCTAGAAATATGATCTGAAATTATGTGGCAGTTGTCTGAATTAGGCTGCTGTTGTCGAACATATCATGACTTAAAAACACACAAAGATTTTCAAATTGAGATTTGTCCTAACATGAGCTGTATGTATGTATTTGAGACCACATATTTTGTGGGATTTAAAATGTAATCTTACTTCTAGATTGGTCTTTCCAAAGAGAAGCATAGATGATTTCTATTTTCTATAGATGCTGTGACTAAATAGAGATTTTCACAACAAATTGCCACTCATTCCTACCAAAAATAGGAATTAAACAGTACTGGGAAGAGTATTATGCTTTCTGACCAACCTTCCTATGGAACTACGTCTTACCTATTTTCACAACATAAGATCATGGAAGTCTGTCTTCCCATGAATTTTAATCCAATTGGCTCTGCAAACAAAAATAAATATTGAAGTTCCTACACCTCAATGTCTGTAAAAGCAGGCAGTCAGATGAAGATCTGGCTACAGTCTTAGTGGAAACTACAAAATACGCACTACAAAGCACGTTTGCGAGCAGCTTCTTCATAGGTCAAGCTTTAATCCAAAGCTCATGTCTTTAGAAAATCTAACTGCAGGACACAGACCTTTAAAAAGGTAAACTTCATTTGTTTCATCAGTATTGTTGAGATTCAGTTTTCTATGCTTAGTATCTTTCTGTCATCTTCAATTTATGGTAAGTCTGAAGGCAGTAAAAGTGAGCGATTTAAAATCACTAACACCAAAAATTTCTTTATTTCAACCAAATTCTCACAGGTTTTCTAAAATTTATCTAATTTTTTTAAATAATTTTTTTAGTATTTTAAATATACTTTTTAGTATTTTAAATATACTTGGATCATGTCATCACTTCTTTCTACACTATTATCCCATTAGATGTCAAAAGATAATGCATTTTCTTAATCAAATATAAGACAAATTATTCCACAATAATTTGTAGAATAATAAGGACAGCCCTGGCTGCAGTGACCATGAAGCAGTTGAATTTATGATCCTCAGGGCAACCAGGAGGAAGTATTCTAAGCTTACAAACCTGGACTTTAGGCATGCAGACTTTGATCACTTCAGGGACCTGCTGGCCAAAGTCTCATGGGATGAAGCCCTAGAGGGAAGAAGGGCCCAGGACAGCTGGTCAGTATTCAAGGATCACCTCCTGTGTGTCCAGGAGCAATGTATACTGACAAAGAGGAAAGCAGGGAAGAATGCTAGGAGGCCTGCCTGGCTGTCACACAAAAAGAAGCTCCACAAAGAGTGGAAGGGAGGAGAGCTTGAATGGGGGGTATATAAGGAAGCTGCCTGAACAGCTAGAGATCTGGTTAGGAAAGCCAAGGCACAGTTTGAATTGAA
>JAOXOE010029108.1:0-14967 GCA_028565055.1 Phoeniculus purpureus
AAGAGCCCCAGCTCCCTCAGCCTTTCCTCATCAGGGAGATGCTCCCCTCCCTCCATCATCTCTGTGGCTCTGCACTGAACTCTCTCCAGCAGTTCTGTGTCCTTGTGGAACTGAGGGGCCCAGAACTGGACACATGATTCCAGATGTGGTCTCAGCAGGACAGAGTAGATAGGGAGGAGAATCTCTCTTGATCCACTAACCATCCCCCTTCTGATCTGTCCCAGGATACGATAAATTTCTATGGGTAAAATAAGTCTCGGCACTTCTGCAGCAGAGCTCAGCTGTCCGGGCTCTGCATATAACTGAAATTGTGTGTCACTTTAAAGGACTCCTACATCTCCCTGTGTGCTTTCTGCTTTCTCCTTGATGCAACCTTCAGTTTTTCTCAGTCCTTTTTGTGATTTTTCTCTAGTGAACTTGTGTTTTTTTGCATGTTGTCTCTTGTGCAGACCATTGGCTTGTTCTGAAGGTTCTTTGCTTTCTCTGAAACCAGCTGCTTTTAGCATTTGTGTGTTGAGAGCATGACTGCAGCAGGGTTGGATGGGATTCCTCCTTGGACTTGTTTTATTGTCTCAGAAGTCACAGAATCACAGAATCATTGAGGCTAGAAAAGACATGTAAGATCATCCAGCCCAGCCCGTGACCTAACATCACCACAACCTACACCATGGCCCTAAGTGCCATGAAAAGAAACTAAACTTAAACACCTCCATGGATGGTGACTTCACCACCTCCCTGGATAGCCCATTCCAGTGTCTGATCCCCCTTTCCATGGGGAAGGGCTTACTGATATCCAACCTAACCCTCCCCTGGCATCTTCAAGTCCTGCCCTGGCGCTAGTTGCCTGGGAGAAGAGCCTGACCCTCACCGGTCTACAACCTCCTACCTTCAGGTAGCTGTAGAGAGGGAGAAGGTTGCCCCTGAAGGTTGTCCTCTTCTCCAGGCTAAACACACCCAGCTTCCTCATCCTTTCCTCATCAGCCTTTCCCTCCAGTCCCTCCCCCAGCCTTGTTGGGGCCTGTTCCAGCCCCTCAATCTCTTTCCTGAAGTGAGTGGCCCAGAACTACCCCCAGTACTTGAGGTGAGGCCTTACCAGTCTTTTTAGAATATTTCTTAAATAAAAAACATTTCTTCAAGTGTGTTTTATCAAGCAAATTTACTAGCATAGGAGTAATTCCAAAACCTATGCATAGGAGTACAGAGGTTTGTGCTAGTAACCACTTATCCATTCAAAGGGAAGTTTGGATATCTTCATTTGTCACTGTCTTTGGTAGTGGTGGTGAGAATCATTGCAGTTTGGAGAATCAGCTGCTGGATTTAGCTACTTTGGCCTGTCCAGCATTAAAGATCTTCCAGGAAGATGATAAATATTGAAGAGTTTCAGTGTCAAACGCTTCTGAACTGGATTGTGACCAGTATCAATGGAAATCATAGCACATTGTAACAAAGATGAACCTTCTTCTTTTCCTATCTGTTATGCTGCTTGATATGTTTACTCTAACTTAACATTGGAAGTGATTCTTCAGAGGATGATTTTGCTGACAGCAGTAACTAATCAGTAGTTGCCTAAGGCTTAGCTCATCCGTTAGTTTTCAGAATTCGTTTTAACTTTTTCCTGACTCCTAAAAGGACTGACATAGATATTGCTGCCATCATCTTGGAATGTTAACATGTGTTTATATAGAGATAGCAGTTCCCTGGATTTATGAGCTGTGAGAACTGGTGATGTTGGTTTTTTTAATGGAGTTACAGCTACATAGATATTGAAGAAACTTTAAGCAAGCACAGCATCTGTTTTCTGCCTAAGAGATTAGGTGTAGGATTAGAATTCATAAGGATGCGCCAACTGGATTGTTTCCTCTTCTAACATACAACCAGTCTATCTGAAAGTGAACCCAGTGCTAGAAGTAGTGGTCAAATTATGACCATACAGTTACAGCTGCTCACCTGCAAAACCTCTTGCTTTATTCATCGTTTTTCCATATAGCTACATCAACATAAAGAAGTCACTTTTTGACCAAGTTTTTACTGTTAGATTATCATAGAATCACAGACTGGCTCAGGTTGGAAGGGATCATAGAGATCATCTACTCCAACCTCCCTGCCATGGGCAGCAACACCTCTCAACTAGATTTGCTTGCTTAAGGCCTTGAAAACCTCCAGGGAGGAGCAGCTGCAGCCTCTCTGGGCAATTGATTCCAGAGTCTCTCCACCCTCGCACTGAAGAACTTCTTCCTAAGATCTATTCTGAGCTATTATCGACAATTTCCTACCTTCATTAATTTTGGATTAGACCATTAACAAGTTTTTTCTTCTAAAGACAACCTGTAACATATTGTTGGCTCAGTAGCCAAAAGCCATGCCATTTTGCCACCATAATTAAAAGCCAGGATATTAAATGTCTTACGTTGATTTCAAGGTCTGTAGTCAGCCAATCATTAAAAAAACACCCTAGAGATAGTAACGAAAGAACCACTACTATTTTAAGATTCCTTTCCTTCTGACACAGTTTTGCATTTCCAATTCCTACTACGCAGTGCAGTTTTCATTTTAAAATGGTCAGTCTAAGGGTCATGATGGAAAGTACCAATTCCTACCTTCTAAATAGAGCTAGGGAAATTATTTCAATTCTTTGTAATAAAATTGATCTCTCTGTGAGTTCTTACTTTAAAAGGAACTGTAATGCAGTTGTCTGTGCTGAAGCTACTATGTAGTCAGGAAGCTAAGACTCACATTTTGGTGCTTGTACGGGAGAGCTCCTTTGGTGCAAATCCTGCTGTTACTTGCGTTTCTGCCAATTTCTTCCACAGAATCTCTCTAACTTTATTTATTGTCTTGGGAAACTTCCAGGTTTTGATTCCTTCCCTGGAGGACTTTAAGAAATGCAGCATTACTCTGTTACTTTATGCCTGGTGAATCTAGCTAGGCCAGATGATTTTATCAGTTTTAAGACTGATAAAATGAAATCACCCAAAAAAGAGAATTTGATTGTTTTTAAGACTCTATTTGCCAAAAAAAATTTGTATTCCCACTACTTAATGATTTAAATCAAATTATAAATTATTTATTTTTACTGCAAGTAGCTCTGTAATACATTCGTCCTCCTGATTTCTTTTCTGACCTTGTTTCTTCCATTTTACTCTCACATTTATCACAGAAACTCAGAACATTAAGGACTGGATGGGACCTCGAAAGATCATCCAGTCCAATCCCCCTGCCACAGCAGGATCACCTAGATCAAGTTGCACAGGAACCATGTCTAGGTGTACTTTAAACGTCTCCAGAGAAGGAGACTGCACAACGCCCCTAGGCAGCCCCTTCCAGGGCTCTGGCACCTTCACCGTGAAGAAGTTCCTTCTCATATTGATGTGGAACCTCCTGTGGTCCAGCTCACACCTGTTGCCCCTTGTCCTATTATTGGGTGCCACTGAGCAGGGCCTGGCTTCATCCTCCTGACACCCACCCCTCACATATTTATAAACATTTATGAGGTCACCCCTCGGTCTTCTTTTTTCCAAGGTCAAGAGCCCCAGCTCCCTCAGCCTTTCCTCAGCAGGGAGATGCTCCACTCCCTTCAGCATCTTTGTGGCTCAGTGCTGGACTCTCTCCGGCAGTTCTGTGTCCTTGTGGAACTGAGGGGCCCAGAACTGGACACACTATGCCAGATTCAGTCTCACCAGGGCAGAGCAGAGAGGGAGGAGAACCTCTGTCAACCTACTAACCACCTCCACTCTGATCCACCTCAGAATGCCTTTGGCCTTCTTGGCCACAAGGTCACATCACTCGCTCCTGGCCATCCTTTTGGCCACCAGGACCCCTAGGTCCCTTTCTCCTACTGCTCTCCAACGTATCAGTCTCCAACCTCTACGGGTACCTGGGTTTATGACTTGTTTGCACCCTTAATTTAGTTTGGGAAACACCCCTGCCCAGTTCTGCAGAATTCTACTGCCCAGGGTGTCAGTTCAGGATAGAACTTTTTCTGATATCCACAGCAAATATCTCCAAAGCAAAGATTTTTCAGAAGCAAACTAGTAGCAGTGATCTGGTTTTTCAGACATCAGACATTTTTTTGCAAATCTTAATCTCCCTCTTTCCAACAGCAGATGCCAAAAACACCTCTAAGAGGAGACTAAGTGCTTTTCACACCTGACAGATGAGGTTTTGCCATGTGGTGCTGCCTTTGTACAGTTCAGTTTCCTCTCTGTCAGCCTGATGCTGCTCACATCACTCTTGCAGAAGATAATTCCTCTTAGTTTGGTTGGCACACAGATTGCTGGGTTTAAAACCTGCAAAAATAAATGGTTGGTTGTTCATATTTACTGAGAAAACTTCTTCCCAGAAACTCTCATCTGAGGGGAAAGGAAATATTTATTATCTCTGTTAAAAGGTGCTATATATGTGGGTTTGTCTCCAGAAACTTCTCAGAACTCCTGTTGGTAGAGATTGCTGCATTTTGCTCTCTTGATTCCTTTTCTGTATTGAGAAATAACTTGGGGTTCACCCCCACAGTGTATAGGAAGGTCAGACAATGATTATCCTAAGGGCCAGACTTTGTGCAGATTCTTCACATTCAAAATCAATACTACATCTGATATCCCCTCCAGCCCCTTCCCCCTCAAAGTCTGGGGAACTGAAAATCCTCTACGAAATAACTTGAAGGAATTTTCAACGTTTTCAGAAATCTACCAGGTTTTTCTGTAACATTTCGAGGGTAAATTCGATTTCAAGCATTTAAATTACAGGTGAAATGACATAGACAGAGGGAATACAGGGATGACGTTACTCCCTAGTTATTCATTACGTTATCTCAGTGCTCCAGATGAAAGAAATATCACTTAGATTGTTAGGGCAGAGAGGATCACAGATTACAGTTAGGTCAGGAATAGCTAAAGGTTGTGATAAGATGATTACATATGACGCAGAGTAAGAGGTACAAACAGACCCCGTAGGTATGAAGTGTTAATACTTCCTTCTGGATGCACTGTCAAGCAGCAAGAATGGCCCAGTGTCCCTTGCTAGCTGCAGCTGGGTAAGAAGCTGTTGCCATCCTCTTTCATTGGGTCTGTGCATCTGTCCTTTTGTCACTAGAGCAGTATCATCAGTTCTGCAGTTATCTTTGGATTCTCTTCAAACAGCAAATCTGTACAAACACAGCACTTATCTGCTCCCCACAGTGACTTCTTCATCCTTCCTTGTGGTATTTAACACTGTTATGGTTTTCACACACAAGATTGTTGCCCAGGAACCCACTAGGACTGCACTTGGTCCAAGCTGTATCATCTGTTACAGCTTCTCTGAAGCTCATGGCTCTACTATTAGCACCCAAGTAGTGATGTAGATACAACAAGATGTTGAAAGCTGAGAGATGCCGCCTCTGCAGTGAGTGTTCTCTCATGTGTATTTAGTCTTTCACAGGCATCAACTAATAAAATTCCAAACAGCTGCTTCAACAGGTCGGATTTTATTTGTGTTTTCATGGATGGCTTCTCTTCTGTTAGTTCTTCAGCCATGAAGGATTCTAATATAGATAGAAATTGTCTAGATGCTGCCGAGATGGATGTTAAAAACAGATTGTAGGTGATCTGCTCCTTGCTCAAAGGCCACTCTCAAATGGCAGAGCCTTTTATTATTGGGTCAGTGATAAGATAAATGACTTAAAGGAATTTAGGAGTGGCTTGGTGATGGAAGCTGCTTTCTTTGGTTTCTCAGTTAAAGAGACTGTGAAGAAAAAGGGGTGTATTTGAGGAAACTTTTAGGAAGAAGCCATTGCTAAGAAGAGAACAAGTCTCTGTGTTTACAGCTCAGCTTTGTTGTTCTCAGAGAGCCATAGGACTTTACTATGCCTTCCCGTGTTATTCACTTGACTTCCATCTGTTCTTGCAGCCAAGAGATGGAAATGAGGTCAAATAGCATCGGTGAAGTCTTAAATGACAATAGGAGACACCAATCTGCATTACAAATTTTACTCTCATTTTCTTGCACCTACCATCAGCCTGAAGGTATCGGTACCTTATCATGTTTTTATTGAAGTGCCACACTCAGCTAATGTGCAGGTTCTTCTACAGTTACTGTGATGAAGCAGATCAGTGGAAGCTCTTTTATGGCCACTGCTCTCATGGCAAGTAGGGGACTTGTTTAACCTGCTCTTACTGGGTGTTGCTGTATTGAGGAATTACAGACATTCCTGGGGAAGAGCTTCACGCAATAGCAAAATGTTTTTGTATCTCTGGCACCTTTTCTTTTTTAGCCTGTGCAGTGGTTGTCTTGAGTTCATTTTGTGCTCTGAAGCAGGACTGTGAGGTTCTAACATGAAATCTTTATTGGTTTGGGGTGCTGTGTGGCCCCAATTGTCATGCTGTCCACTACAGAGTTTTCTCCTTATGAATCTCTCTCTTTCCCTGTTTTCTCACTCTTCTGTTTTTCCTTCTTCTGTTCTTTTCTCAGTGTTTTCCCTGTCTTGTCTCTTCATAATTTCTGGATCTTCTCCAGTTTCTGTAGTAACCTGCTGGTAGATGTAGAGTTTGGACTGATGTTGAGTTCCCCTATAACTAACGTAACTTTCTGAAGATAAAAAAAATTGCTGCTTTCAAACAAAAAGGGGATTTTTTGGTGATAGAAACAAAATAGTAGGGACCTTCCCAAGTGACTCCTTAGGTTTTGTTAGTTGAATTGTGCTTGGTTTTGCAAAGATGGGGGAAGCGATTGTGTAGATGCTAAATAGCTGAGAATTTTGTCCATATTTTGCTATTTTTCTCTTGTTCCTGCAGTTAGGAAGGGACGTGTTTTATTACTGCACTTTCTTCTGGAGCTTTTTTATTTGCTTTTTGCTAATCTAAACCAAAACCCTCTGAGTTGATATTCTGAACTGTGTCGTTAGCATCTTGTCATTGATGCCTCTGCGACTGCTTGTGTCTCAGCAGTTGAAAAGTGCTCAGGATGACCAAGTGGACAGTGGTAGAGTGAAAGAACAAAGCCAGGCAGGTAAAAGTGAGAGGCAGTGGTGGGTTGTCTTGACTCTTAGAGTGTTATGAAGGTTTTCCTTGTTAGTGGGCTGAGAATTTGCTCCTCTAAAGGTTAAAGTATTGTTGTGGTATTATGACTAACACAACCTGCAGCTCTTAGCAAAGCTAGAACTACAAACTTCCGCCTAATATCACAAAAGAGAAGCTGTATTTAAAGAGTAATTTGTGTACTGATCATTTTTTTCAATTGAATTAGATAGTTCTTGAATGTTTAATCCAAAGGAAGTAATTTAGAGCTGTTGTTGACTCCTGATGCTTATTAACATCCTCGCAAACACTTCTTAAATTAAATCCTTTTCCCCCACCTTTCTTTGCCTCTGCCTTCTCCCTTCTGATTTTATAGAGGTCTGAGAGGCCGAAAGCCTCAGAAATTTGAGTTTGGGGAATTAATGGACCATTAAACAGCTGCCTGGGATACTCTGTGTGAAACATCTGGTATGCTGGGAAAGGCCTTTGGAAAGGCAGGCAGGAACACAAGCTCTACTCCTGTCTGCCACGCAGCTGCCTTCCTGCCAGCAGACCTGTAGACCTTTCTAACAGAAGACCTGTTAGTGATCCTACTGGAAAACAGCCTTTCAGGTCTTCACCTTTGTCCCTGCGTCAAGATTGAATTGTGAGAAAGTTTCTAACAGCTACTGACTGACTTTGTTGACTTAGTTCATTAACTTACTGACTGGACATACTAGACAGCTACTCGGGGTAGCTGACTTCCTTCTTGGGTAGTGTTAGGGGGAAGATTCTGGAAGTTTGTATTAGATATTGTTGCTAGGTCCTTTAATTTAGTAAGGAAATTCTCCTAGATTGTGGTTGTTGCTTGTGTAACACAATGAGTGTGGGTGGAAAGTATTCCAAGTTTTCATATGTATAACTTTATATATAGGCTTGGTTGGAATCGTTCTCCCTTAAAGGCTAGGAAGAAGGTGCTGTTGCTGCCAGGACATTTAATTTTCTAATCTCGGTGCCTTTCTTTACCAGAAATAATTCAGAACAGCAGGATGACCATGAGCCACCAATGTGACCTTGTGGCCAAGAAGGCCAATGCCATCCTGGGGTGGATCAGAACAGGGGTGGTTAGCAGATCAAGAGAGGTTCTCCTCCTCCTCTATTCTGCCCTGGTGAGACCACATCTGAAACCCTGTGTCCAGTTCTGGGCCCCTCAGTTCCACAAGAACACAGAACTGCTGGAGAGAGTCCAGCACAGAGCCACGAAGATGATGAAGGGAGTGGAACAACTCCCTGCTGAGGAAAGGCTGAGGGAGCTGGGTCTCTTGAGCTTAGAAAAACGAAGATTGGGAGGTGTCCTCATAAATGTTTACAAATATGTGAAGGATGGGTGTCAGGAGGACGGAGCCAGGCTCTGCTCAAGGGCATCTAATGATAGGACAAATGGCAATGGGTGTGAGCTGGAACAGAGGAGGTTCCACATCAATGTGAGAAGGAACTTCTTCATGGTGAGGGTGACAGAGCCCTGGAACGGGCTGCCCAGGGGGATTGTGAAGTCTCCTTCTCTGGAGACGTTTAAAACCCACCTGGGCATATTCCTGGGCGACTTGGTCTAGGGGATCCTGCTGTGGTGACGGGATTGGACTAGATGATCTTTCGAGGTCCCTTCCAGACCCTAATGTTCTGTGATTCTGTGAAGAGCTTGGCTTAGCTGATAGGTTGGGAGGAGGCTCAGGGGAATGAGGGGAAGAAATAACCCTGGGCAGAGCCATGGGGAGGTTTGGCCCCACAGCGCCAACACACTGGTTGGGTTTCTTGGGATCACAGAAGTGATGAGATTGAAGTTCCACCAGTGTGGATAAGCAGGATGTGAAGGTCCAGTGCCTGCAGCACTTGCTCCGGTCATGAGGGGCTGGAGACCTCCTGCCCCTGAGACCAGCTCTAGAGCACAGAGCAGTGGGCGAAGGAGGGATCAAGGCTACATGTGGGCACTTACCCTGCTTGTGAGGCAGTCCAGCACTTCAGAGGTTTCCTCCAGGCTGTGGCTCCTGTCTGTGAGTCAGGGTGATGGTGGCTGGGGGTCCTGTAGGACCCAATGGAGCACCCAGGGACTCAAGGGGCAGCTCTGGGCTGCACTTACAGCTGAGTAGGGCTCAGACCTTTACGGTGAGGTGCTCAGTCAGGTCAGATCCAGGCGAGGTTTTCCTCCTTTCCCCTTCCAAATGCAGGCAGGAGGGGGCTCTACCTGCCTGACAGGATGCTGCTGCTGCTGCAGCCACCTCCAGCAAGTTCTGCTCAGCTGGGACAGTGGTTGTGGCGGAGTGCAGAAGGCCAAGCAGCATGGCCGGAGAAAGCTGGGCACCAGCCCTGCACTGGGAGCTGGAGAAACTGCTGAGTGCGCAATGCATCCTCCCAGTTCACACTCTGTATCCTCTCAGTGTACACTCCACATCCTCCCAGCGCACACCCTGCATCCTCCCAGTGCAGGCTACATCCTCCCAGCGCACACATTCCATCACCCCAGTGCACACTCTGCATCCTTCCAGAGCACAGACCGTATCATCCCATTACACACTGCATCCTCCTAGTGCATCCGGTCCCTTTCCCCTTAGCGCTCACTGCCTCCCCACGAGCAGGGACAGCAGTGGGAGCCGGCAGGACTGCAGACACCCTGTGGTGGCAGCGACTCCCCTTCACCCAAGGGAGCTCAGCTGCCGTTTGGGGAAAGCTGGAAAGGGACGAGCTGGGTTTCCTCAAAGATCTGGAAGGACACAGGGCTGTGGGGGGGTCACACACTCCCTGAGATGCGGGGCGGGGGGCACAGCGGGACGTGTGGCCATGGGGCTGGCTCCCAGAACGACGGGGCCACGCTGCTCTCCAGCCGCTCTGCTCCTATCATCGAATTTTAATTTAGTTAGTGGAGTTCTTTAAACAGTGTGAACTTGCTAAGTGCTTTGCATATTTTATGTTCGTGAGCAACATTTATCAAACAGAAAGTGCAATTAATCAAAGGGGGGAGCTCTGGTAACTGGGAGCAGTTGGTATTCTCCCTGTTCTTCCCTGCCGGGTACTGGTACCTCCTCTTCCTCCTCGCTGTCCCGCACTGGCCACGGAACCAAACGGAGCACAGACCTTCATCTGCCTGCTGTGGAAATGTGTGGACAGGGGCTCAGGGGAGACCTCCTCATTCACTGAATCACAGTTAGGGGTTGGAAAAGACCTTGAAAGATCATCCAGTGCAACGCCCCTGCCAGAGCAGGATCCTCTAGATCAAGTCAGACAGGGCTCCATCCAGGCTGGTCTTGAACATCTCCAGAGAAGGAGACTCCACACCCTCCTTGGGCAGCCTGTTCCAGGGCTCTGTTACCCTCACTGGGAAGAAGCTCCTTCTCAGATTGATGTGGAACCTCCTGTGTTCCAGCTCACACCCATTGCCCCTTGTCCTGTCACTGGATGCCCCTGAGCAGAGCCTGGCTCCATCCTCCTGACACCCACCCTTTCCATATTGATCAACATTCATGGGGGCACCCCTCAGTCTCCTTTTTTCCAGCTCCCTCAGCCTTTCCTCATCAGGGAGATGCTCCACTCTCTTCATCATCCTTGTGGCTCTGCGCTGGGCTCTTTCACTCCCTACAATCCCCTGAAAAGAGGTTAGAATGAGGTGGGGGTCAGTCTCTTCTCCCAAGCAGGATGAGAGGAAACAGCCTCAAGTTGCACCAGGAGAGATTTAGGTTGGCCATGAGGAACAACTTCTTTCCCGAGAGAGTTGACAAGCCCTGGAACAGGCTGCCCAGGGCAGGAAGGATTGAAAAGGCTGGAGATGTGGAGCTGAGGGACAGGGCTTAGTGGTGACCTGGCAGTGCTGGGGGGAATGGTGGAGCTTCATGAACTAAAAGGTCTTTTCCAATCTAAACCTAGGATTCTAGTCCACGACTCTCTGTGCACAGGATGCTGCGTGCACATGTGTGTCTGTACAAGCACAGGGGCTCCAGACACACTATCTAGACACAATGATTTTGCTCACGGTGTTGCACAGAGCACACCCAATTTTTATATCGATAAAGACACGCTACCTGTTACCAGCTACCCTGCACACAGCGGTGCGGGTTATAGGACAGTGCATATAGAGCCATCAAATTGTTTAGGTTGGAAAAGACCTTTAAGACCATCGAGTCTAACCCTGAACTCCATTGTCCCAAGGCCACCACTAAACCCTGTCCCTGGGCTCCAGAGCTCTACAGCTGTGAAACACATCCAGGGATGGAGATTCAATCCCCTCCCTGGGTAGGATTGGAACTCCCCTGTTCCAAGGGCTGAGGGTCCTTTGCAGAAAGAAGTTTCTCTTCATGGCCAACCTAAACTTCCCTTGGTGCTGCTTGAGGCCATTTCTTCTTGTCCTCTCACTTGTTACTGGTGAGAAGAGACCAAACCTACACCTGCAGACAGCAATAAGATCTCTTGTCAGCCTCCTCTTCTCCAGACTAACCAGCTCCAGCTCCCTCAGCTGCTGCTCACAGAGTTTGTTCTCCAGACCCTTCGCCAGCCTTGTTGCCCTTCTCTGTACCCAGTCCAGCCCCTCAAAGTCCTTCTTGCATTGAGGTGCCCAAAACTGAGCCCACTTCTCAAGAGTGGCCTCATCTGTGATGATGCATCACCCTATACACAACACAAATGCCTTGTCCATGGTTTTGGGGGGAGTTCAGCAGCATCAATGGCGATGTTTCAGCCTCCTGACAAGAGACAGCGGCCAAAGGAGGAAGGTAGGATGGATGATCTCAGCACTGAGCAGTGTTGGGTGGCCGCCTGGCCAGCAGAAGTGCTTGACCAGCTCCATTAGTGGGCTCTGTCCCCAGGACACCTTATCTATCCCATGGGCAGGGTCACCCAAACCATGTTGATTTGGGCTCTGAAGACCCCGATGCAATGCAGGGGTGAAGCTGTGTTGGTACCCAGCAAAGGGCTGGCACCAGTGCTGGGAGACGGTGAAGGGGAAGCACAGCTGGTGCAGAAGGACCTGATCCCTGCCACCCCCCTGAGCACCTCGGCAGCTCTCAGCAGAGTGAGGAGAAGTTCTGACCTAATTTATTGTGACTTCCCAAGCCTTGGCCACAGCACAGCAGAGGTGGCTGGAGGAACTGGGCAAATGTGGACACGGTCAGGGTTGGCTGGGGTCAAACCCCACCGCCTTGGCAAAGCAAAGGAGGTGGGAACATCCCATGAGGGCCCCAGCAAAGTACCTGGGGGTTTTGCCCTGGGCCAGTAACAGGGCAGCAGGCATTGCCCAACCCCAAGTTAGACATCGCAGAGGGAAGAGCTGTGCTGGCACTGCAGGACCTGCCTTGCAAATCACCTGCACCAACATGTGCCGCCCTGGTCACCTCTTCTCAAAAATGATAGTGCAAAATTAATTAGAATTAATTAATCAGAAAAGGGTAATAAGGGTGATTAAGCACCTGGGGGAAAAGAATTTTAAAAAAATAAAATATTCCTGAAGAGTGTTTGCGGCATCGGTGATTACCTCGAGAGGCAGCGAGAGAGTGGGAGCAGGGGGAGAGTGTGCGGGGAAATAAATGGGCTGGAGAAGGGGGTCTGGGGGGTGTTTTCTGTCTCATCACACAAGGAATTACTGAGTGACAAGATTGAAACTGGTCAGAGGAAAAGCATTTCCCTGCAGCAGCAACCACGGGGAGGCAGCTGAGCTGAGGAGGAGAGCTGGTGGCTCTGCAGCGGGGCCAGAGCTGTTGCTTCGGCTACAGGGGATTTATTTTGCAGAGTTGGTTTTGAATAACTGGCCCCAAGGTTGGACCCATCTCCAGTGAAGACTGGGATTCAATGGGGTGTCTTCCCCATTGGTAGGACCCTGGTCCTCAGCCCTTTGCTGGGCTCATGGAGAGCAGAGGGACACTCAATCGATTTCTTGCTCCTGTTAATTTTCAGCCACACTTTGTTGCCTTAATAATAGAAAATGAACACTTGCAAGTGAGTCTGCCCCCCAACTCAGGTTTTCTTTGGCACCTGAGAGGCTGGTGAGGAGCCTCAGCCCCAGGAGAGGACACACATGGTAGAACTGGCCCCTCTCTGCCACGCTGAAGGGCTTCGGCAGTGGGGAAGGATGGAGGGGGTGGCTGCAGCTTAATGGAAAGGGGCTGCAGAAGCCAAAACTAAAGGAGAAAAAAGCCTTTTTGGGGGAATAAGGAGGAGCAAATAGTGCAGGGTCCCGAGGGAAATAGGTGGCACTGATAGGGTGTGGATACCCCACAGCTTCCTTGGAAATGCAGGTGGCAACCTGAGCAATGCAATGGCTGGTAGCTTCAGGGAGGGGAAAGCTGGTGGGGATTGGTCAGTCAGGTCCCTGTGCACCCCTCTGCATCTCTCTAGACACCAGCTCACCCCAGGAGCAGCCAGACACTGCTGTTCTGTGCTCAGGGTCCCCTACCCAGTGGCAAACAGGCTCCTTTCGTTAACATCTGGAAAGCAAACTGGGGCAGAAGCTTTCTGTCCTTTGAGATGTTCTTGCTGCATCCCCAGCTCAGCAGCCAACTAAACACCCACCCTCAGCCCCTGCCATCAGCTCCTGCCTTGGGTCACTGCTGCCCCACCCCCCGGGTTTGGGTCTTTACAGAGGAACTCAGGGGACCTGGGTGCCCCAAAGTCACCCCAGGGTGACAGCTGCTAACCCAAGGTTGGGGTCAAAGATGCCAAGGGGCTCTGGCACTGAGCTGCAGCCTGCTTGTGCCATGGAATTTGGGGTGACCATGGGGTGAGCAGCTCTGTTTTGGGGTACAAGTCCTGGCTGGGGCCATCAGGGCATTTTTGGGGTGTCAGTGGGCGCTGGCTGGGTGGGAATGAGCCCTAATCCCCCTGTGCCGGTGCAGTGCTGCCCCGTTGCCGCTACCTTCTGACCACTTGGGGTAACTTCAAGCAGATTTAGTTGCTCCAGGTTTAGCGCAAGTTGGTGTCTGGGGGAGGAGTTGGTGGTGCCTGGCTGAGGGAAGGGCTCAGCCCTTATGAGACACCGGAGAATCCACACCACCGGCTTGCTTTCCCCAGGGACATGGCTCGCACTGTCCCCACAGCGATCCCCGTCCCAACTCCTCGGGCACCGCTGGTCCTCACTCTCGGGACTCGGGGTGGGGAATCAACCTCTCGAGGAAGGGTGGGGGTACAGACGGAAAGTGATGGGAGTGGGTTGTTGCTCTGAGATCCGAATCTATCCCAAGGATGGGATGGGGCCACGTCCCCAAAGGGCCCATCCTCAGCTGCAACGGGGAAGGGGTCACAGCTGCGATGAACCTGTGCGGTCTCAGCAACCCGTACTGGGGCAGCAGGAGCGGACAGGGCAGGTGGGGTGAGCACGGGGTGGGGGTTGCAGAGGCGGGAGGTGCAGAGGTGGGCACAGGCGTCGGTACCGGGGTGGGCACAGGGGGCTGTGCGGGTGCCCCTCACTCGGCGCCCCAGGACTCAGCGAAGTTACCGCGGCGGCGGCAGCGGCGCAACGGCGGGACAACAGCGCCCCCTGGCGGCTGCGATGGGGCACTGCGGGACGGTACCGGCGCGGGACAACGACAACGGCGGCACCGGGACGGGGCGGCAGCAGCGGCGGGGCTCGACCCTCTCTTCGGCTACTGCTCCTAGGCACAACTGGCCCTGCCAACCTAGTTTTACCCCCGTGGTCTCCTGTGGACATCTTGCAGCCACCTGCCTCCGGGAGCCGCTCGGTACCGGGCTGAGGCCGCCGCACGGGACAGGAACGAAGCCCCTTGGGCCGCCCCAGTCCGTCCCAGTGCTCCTCAGTCCGCCCCACGGCTGACACTCCCCCGTCAGGGCGCCCCCTCGCGGACAGCCCGTAAGAGAGGAGTGTGGTCCCGCCCCTGCAATGACGTCACACTGACGTCATCAAGAGCGTCACCGCCTGATTGGTGCCGGTGGCCGCCCGTCACGGTGGGGGTGGGGCAGAGCGCGGACGCCGCCGGAGGTAACCGGGGGAGAGCCCCGAGGTGGT
>JAOXOE010029109.1:0-14967 GCA_028565055.1 Phoeniculus purpureus
ATCCTGCTGTGGCAGGGGGATTGGACTGGATGATCTTTTGAGGTCCCTTCCAATCCCTAATGATTCTATGATTCTGTAACATTAGGGATTGGAAGGGACCTAGAAAGATACAGTAGTGATCTTGGTTTCCATAGGAGCCAGCACAGGCCAGTCCCCACGCCAGTCCTGGCACTAGCTGTGAACACCAAGCGTTATCACTTGTGGAAGCAGATGCTGCTGCACAGATACACCGTTACCTTCACAAAGTGCAGTTAGTGAGAAGAGACTGAGCTGGAAAGTAAAACCACTGAACAGAATTAGTTGTAACTCAAACCAGGACAATCACAATCAGTTACTCAACCCCTGCAGACCCACAGGTGATATTCTACTCAATCCTGAATCAGATTAACCCAGCCTCAAGACATGTACATGCTATTCACCTTGCAGTAATGACAGTTTTCTTGCTGTGACTGGGGAAAGTATAAGGACATGAGGTACGAACACCCCAGTCCCAACCAGCCGTTGTTCCTGTGTGACTTGGTTTAGGTGATCCTGCTCTGGCAGGGGGACTGGACCGGATCATCTTTCATGGTCCCTTCCAATCCCTAATGTTCTGTGATTCATTGCTGTTGGAGTCAGCTTTCAGTGAGACACAGGAATTTCCCTCCTTTGCTCACCCCTTTTTCCCTCATTTCTGGCTCATTTAACCTCGCCTCATGCTCATGTTAGTCCTAGGGCTCTGGTTGGCACCCGCAGAGCTCAGCTTCTGATGGTTATTTCTGTCTGTTGGCCAACCCAGTGCTGCAGCTTGGACAGCTGTGCAAAACTGACCTGGGGCAGCCAAAGTTTACAATCAGAGAGTATTAGGGATTGGAAGGGACCTCGAAAGATCCATCCAGTCCCATCGCCCTGCCACAGCAGGATCCCCCAGATCCACTCACACAGGAACATGTCCAGGTGGGTTTGAAACCTCTCCAGAGAAGGAGACTCCACAACCCCCCTGGGCAGCCCATTCCAGTGCTCACTGGGAAGAAGGTCCTTCTCATCTTGATGTGGAATCTCATCTATTCCAGCTCACATCTATTGCCCCCTGTCCTATCACTGGGTGCCTCTGAGCAGAGCCTGGTTCCATCCTCCTGACACCCAACCTTTCTGGTTTTATCAACATTCATTGGGTCACCCCTCAGTCTCCTTTTCTCCAAGCTCAAGAGACCCAGCTCCATCAGCCTTTCCTCATCAGGGGATTCACTCCATCATCTCTGTGGCTCTGCACTGGACTGTCTCCAGCAGTTCCGTGTCCTTCTGGAACTCAGGGGCCCAGAACTGGACACAATGCAATGTTTGAAAGCCAACTACACTCCAACAGTTCCTCAGAGTTCTTCTCAAGCACTAGTACAAAAAAATAGGGCATTCAAACAGCTGATCTGCTATAACTGTGTGCAAAATACACAATACAAAATACATACTCACAGTTCCTATGATGCTTAGGAAAGAAGTGGCAATCCTAGGACAGGTAAAAAGCTCAGCTAGTGAGCATCGTCTCATAGGGCTGATGCTACCTCACTGTCTACACAAGGGTTTGCTGGGCAAGGGAAGAAAGTCCAAGTGCGTATAACAGATGAAAACACACACTGCCCAACTTAATTTTCCATGGATTTCTGAAGCTGTAATATTATGTTGACTAGTCCACAACAGCTGTGTAGGCTTTTCTCTCCAAAGAAAATGGGTTAACTCTGCAAAGATCAGCATTAACTCCCACATACATTTCTGCTGGAAATCTATCAGGTTGCTAGGGCAGCATGCTGTGCATGAAAGCTGCTCACTGGCTGCATACCCTCCCCGCAGGCACACAAAGCCCTGATTATGAGGCATGGGATGCAGAAGACTTTCTGTGGACTAAGGAGAAAGATCAAGAAATACACTCTGTCCTTTGTTCCATGAGTTGCAGAGCCTTTGAAGAACTCTGCTCCTGTGTTCATGCCTGGATCAAATCATAGAATGGCCAGGGTTGGAAGGGACCTTAAAGATCATCCAGTCCCAACACCCCTGCACAGGCAGCGACACCTTCACTAGAGCTGGTTACTCAGGGCCCCAGACAACCTGCCCTTCAACACTGCCAGGGATAGGGCAGCCACAACTGCCTGGGGCAACCTATTCCAGCATCTCAGCACGCTCACAGCAGAGTTGGTTCCTCATGTCACAAAATCACAGAATCGTTTAGGTTGGAAAAGACCCCAGGGATCATCGAGTCCAATCGTCAATCCCAATCTACAAGGTCACCCCTAAACCAGATCCCCCAACACCACATCTAAGTGACTTTGAAACACATCCAGGGATGAAGATTCAACCACCACCCTGGGCAGCCAAGTCCAGGGCCTGACCACTCTCTCCAGGAAGAATTTCTTCCTGATGGCCAGTCTAACCCTCCCCTGTTGAACCTTGAAGCCCTTCCCTCTGCTTCTATCGTTAATTTCCTGTAAGAAGAGCCCAGCACCAACATCTCTACAGGGTCCTTGCAGATAGTTGTACAGAGCGGTGAGGTCTCCCCTCAGCCTCCTCTTCCTCAAACTAAACAGCCTCAACTGTCTCCATCTCTCCTCATCAGATTGATTCTCCAGGCCCTTCCCCAGCTCCATCGCCCTCCTCTGCACTCACTCCAGCACCTTGATGTCTCCCTTGTACTGAGGTGCCCAAAACTGGACCCAGTACTCAAGGTGTAGCCAACCTCAATCTCCTCTCTTCAAGGCTGGAACCCTTTCCCCTCATTCTCTCATTACCATCCCTGTCAAATGCCCTCCCCCAGCTTTCTTGTAGCCCCTATCAGCTATTGAAAGCTGCTAGAGTGTCACTTGAGAGGCACCTCTCCTGCAGGCTGGACAACCATGTGGCACCATGAATCACCATGTGGCTGGCTGCTTCCAACCTCACTTTTCTCTTTTTGACCAAAAATAATACCTCATATTTTTTGTGTTTGAACTTTGTAAATTTCATTTTAACATTCAAATTAAAAAGAATGTAAATAACAAGCAAAAAACTAAAAACTGAAAATGGACTGCGGGGCTGCACTTGACTCATTTTGTGATGAATTTAGACGTTAATGAGAAGTATTTTCTTTTGCAAAGGCATTTAAGGACCCGATAATGAATCAGAAAATCCCTCTTTATTTCTGCCACTTACTTGCCTGTGACATTTTTAGGTTGTCAGTTACCTATTTATTCATGGTTTGGGGTTTTTTTTTTGTCTCCTGATGAGGAGTGGAGGGTAATTTCTTCCCTTCAAGTTCTGTTTCACGCTGTTCCTCTTGCATTTGCCTCCTACATCCCAAAGAATTGATCTCTGAGGAGTTTTAGGCCAGTATTTAGTCTTTAATGGTGGGCACAGGGATGGCTTAAACATCCTTACGGGGTAACCAGTATGTCTGTAGTTAAATGCAATGAAAGGATGGTGGAAGTCTACTCCTGGATGCAAAGACCTTACCTGCTATTCCCAAAGTTTTCCTTGCGGCTCTAGAAGGAAAATGACAAGACTGAGATTCTTCTGTATCACCACATGAGCACGTAAATCACATCTGCAATTACTCTGAGAGTCTGTATCATAGACTCATAGAATCGCTCAGGTTGGAAGGAATCTCAGAGGTCCATGAGGACAAGGGGCAACAGATGTGAGCTGGAACACAGCAGGTTCCACATCGATATGAGAAGGAACTTCTTCACAGTGTTTTTCTCCGCCTATCTTCCTTTGGCACTACAGTGAGTAGCCCCATTTCAAGACACCAGCTGGCTCACCCATGCTCTTTGTACTCCTCTGCTAGAGAGTTCTCTGCATAGAGAAGAGCCGAAATCTGAAATAGAACAGCTCCAAAACTG
Source organism: Phoeniculus purpureus (assembly GCA_028565055.1). Classification (NCBI taxonomy): domain Eukaryota; kingdom Metazoa; phylum Chordata; class Aves; order Bucerotiformes; family Phoeniculidae; genus Phoeniculus; species Phoeniculus purpureus. Next base: position 3,846 of record JAOXOE010029109.1, read on the forward strand.
TCTCAAATAACAGGGAAGCTTATTGAAAGAAGGAGAAAACTTGAGAGGACAAATGCAGGGAGGAACTAACTGCTGCTTTTTGCATTTTCTCTCACGCAAAACCAAACAGAAGCTCGTTTACAGGGTCCGCTGCATATTCTCCTCTATTTATATTCATCAAACCTAAATCTGGAAGCTGCTATCAGGCTGACAAAGAACTAGAGACAGAATCTAACTCCTGCATTGCTTCTGTGTATGATAATGTCATCTCCGTGACTGGAAATGTTCTTGATGTCCTTGTACGGGATGAAGACGGTATCAATCTGTCGGAGTAAGATATTCTCAATCAGTTTCCTGGCCAGACGTGAAAGATAATGGACTAAAAGGCTCGAAAGTACCGCAGCCTTCAAAGAACGGATGTCTCTTCTGAAAGAATTCCTGGGTTATAGAAGGAGTTAACCCAATATAGGAGGAGTTAACCAAAACTCCTCAGGTTTAGATAGAAAACTTTATCCATAACTCAGCACGGAATAATCCAGCAACAGAAGCAGAGTAGAGCATCAGAATGAATTGCATTACTTGCTTGCAAGAGGAATTCTGTTCTCACAGACACCCATTAAGGCTCCAAAAGTGACCTTTTCTCATGATTTTGGGGACTTCGTATGTTTTTGAAAACACCACTGGCTCACTACATCCCAAATCTTGCAATCCGAAGCAAAACAAACTGCGTGCCTTGCAATTTCTGCCCTTGTGTAGAGCAAGTAAGCAGGATTCCCCCCAATACATTTACATTCATGGATTTCAAAGTGCTTTTTGGACCACCAGACACTCATATTAACAGGCTCTGAACAGATTACAAAGATAACTGAGATCTGAAAAGCACCTTCAAAGAATCACAGAATCATTCTGGTTAGAAAAGAGACCTGGGATCATCAAGTCCAACCATCTACCCTACCTTACAAGTTCACTCCTAAACAAATTCCCTTTGGAGTACTATACCCTTGTCCAAGGTAATGGCTGCAGCGTCTCAATCACTGATGTAGACATATGAAAGCACAATGTTAGCACAGAAGGAAGGATGTTCTCAGGAGCATCTCAACCTTAATGAAGTTCCCTGGATATGAGAGGTTAAAATCACACAGAATCACAAAACATTGGGGATTGGAAGGGACCTCGAAAGATCATCCAGTCCAATCCCCCTGCCACAGCAGCATCACCTAGATCCACTCACACAGGTACATGTCCAGGTGGGTTTTAAACGTCTACAGAGAAGGAGACTCCACAACCCCCCTGGGCAGCCCCTTCCAGGGCTCTGGCACTCTCACTGGGAACAAGTTCCTTCTTAGACTGATGTGGAACCTCCTCTGTTCCAGCCCACACACATTGCTCCTTGCCCTATCGTTGAGTGTCACTGAGCAGAGCCCGGCTCCATCCTCCTGACACCCACCGTTTCTGTATTTATCAACATTATCAGCCTCCTTTTTCCCAAGCTCAAGAGACCCAGCTCCCTCAGCCTTTCCTCAGCACAGAGATGCTCCACTCCCTTTATCTTCTCTGTGGTTTCATATTGGACTGTCCAGCAGCTCTGTGTCCTTCTGGAACTGAAGGGCCCACAACTGGACACAAGATTCTAGATGTGGTCTCACCAGGGCAGGGTAGAGGGGCAGGAGAACCTCTCTTGATTTGCTAACCATCCTCCTTTTGATTAATCCCAGGATGCTGTTGGCCTTCTTTTGGCCACAAGGGCACATTGCTGGCTCCTGGTCATCCTGCTGTCCCTCAGGATGCCCAGGTCACTTTCTCCTATGCTGCTCTCCAACCAGTCAGTCCCCATCCTACACCAGTGCCTGGAGTTCTTCCTGCTCAGATGCAAATACAACCACTTTCTTCCCAGCTTCTTACAGTATCTACCAGACACAATATAAACTTTTCAAGACATCTCCGATTTTACACTGGTCTCTGTGTTCCTTTGGTTTGTCATCACTTTCCTACAGGCAATCTGACTGAAGTTTATCGTTTGCTCTAAAGGGCATCACATGTTTATTTACTGAAGTGGTACAGCAATGACTGGGACATCAAAGCAAAGGACTGAATATTAAATAAATCAAAAGCACAGTTTCACAAGCACTTAGAGGGGAAAAATACTGCATTAACCAAACTGTCAGATTCATTATTCAGTTTATTTACTTTCCTGCTACTGATCCCACACTCTGCAAAGGCAAGACAACCTCTCACCCAACACAGAAAGGGAAAACATTGTGAAATGGTTTGTTTTCCATGTAAGATGTAACAGGCAGGACAGGTTGAGCAACGTAGGACTATGTACAGACAGGTACAGAGCGGTACAACATGGATCTTAAGCACAGGGAGATGACATTTTGTCCAGATGCATTCCCAGGGAAGAGCACTTCCCTGCGGACAAAGAGCAAAACAAAGGAAAATCTGCTATCCCAAGATGATCTATTGATGATGGACTTGATGATCTATTAGGTCCCTTCCAACCCTGGTAATACTATGATAAAAACTGAGCCAGCAATGTGCTCTTCTGGCCAAGAAGGCCAATGGCATCCTGAGGTGGATCAGAAAGGGGGTGGTTCGCAGATCAAGATAGGTTCTACTACCCATCTACTATGCCCTGCTGAGGCCACATCCAGAATCTTGTGTCTCGTTCTGGGCCCCTCACTTCCAGAAGAACTGCTGGAGAGTCCAGCACAGAGCCACAAAGATGATGAAGGGAAGGGAACATCTCCCTGCTGAAGAAAGGCTGAAGGAGCTGGGTCTCTTGAGCTTGGAAAAAAGGAGCCTGAGGGGTGACCCCATGAGTGTTGATAAATATGGAAATGATGGGTGTCAGGAGGATGGAGCCAGGCTCTGCTCAGTGGCATCTAATGGTAGGACAAAGGGCAGTTGATGTGAGCTGGAACAGAGGAGGTTCCACACCAATATGAGAAGAAACTTCTTCCCAGTGAGGGTGACAGAGCCTTCAAAGGGGTTGCACAGGAGGGTTGTGGAGTCTCCTTCTCTGGAGATGTTTCAAAGCCACCTGGCCAAGTTCCAATGCAACTGGATCTAGGGGATCCTGCTGTGGTGGGGGCACTGGACTGCATTATCTCTTTGAGGTCCCTTCCAATCCCTAATGTTCTGTGAGTCTGAAATTGCCACTGTATGTAAAAATAAAACCCCCACAAGCTGCATCTAGAGCTCTGAATATTTAAGGATGAAGAATTTTTGTAACCAAATGAAATAACCAGATCTTATCATGTGTCACAGAATCACAGAACATTAGCAAGTGGAAGGGGCCTCGAAAGATCATCCAGTCCAATCACCCTGCCAGGTTTGTAGTTACACAGTCAGTAACAAGATCCGAGCAGGGATGAGGGTAAGAAACTGCTTCATAAACGTGGGATGAAGAATGGAAGAGTCACAAAGTGATAACTAATAAGAAAACAAAGTGAAAAATAAAAATATCATTAAAAAGGATAACAAAATTCCAAATCAAAATTCCAGTTCCAGTGAGGATTTTTTTTGGACGTCATTTCATTCCTTTGATTTATCATTTCCTCAGCAGAACTCCAGCCCTGAGACTCTGTGGGTTTTATATTAATAGCAAATAATAAATGTCACTGCAATCAGCAACAACTGACTTTCATCAGCTAGTGGCCTGGTGCTGATCCCATGATGAAATCAAGGAGAGTGAATTTGTAAAGCAGCTGGATAAAGCACTGCTAATGTGATTTAAAACAACAACAACAGAAACAGAGGAGCTTTCTCATTTTGTTTTAGTCCACTTCTCGCTGGAACAGTGTGATTTCATTTGTGCCTGTGAAAAAGGGTGACAAAACCCTTATCTAATGCTTAAGAGTGATCATAATATATCCCCTCTCAAAGGGATAAATTAAAGCACAACACAAAAACAGGGGAAGGAGAAGGTCTCTTTTTTTTTCTAATATCCTTCCCTGTATTTTTGCAACAGGAAATACACAGGGACAAATTAAAAGCAACCAATAGTTTTCACTCTTTTCCACCTCATCAGCTGAACAGCAAAACAACCACAGAATCATCCTGGCTGGAAAGGACCTCCAGCATCATGAAGTCCAGCCCTCATTCCATCAGCTCCCTAACCCCTAGACCATGGCCTCAAGGGCTTGAGCCACTCAGTTTTGAAATACCTCCAGGGATGGGGACTCCATCACCTCCCTGGGCAGCCTCTCCCAGTGCCCAACCACTCTCTCAGTAAAGAACTTCTTAAAATCCAATTTAAACCTTCTCTGATGCAACTTGAGGCTGTTTCCCCTCATCTTCTCCCAAATTCCTCATGATAAGAGACCAACACTAGCTTCACTGCTCCTTTTAGGCAGCAGTAGAGAGCAAGGTGGTCTCCTCTCAGCCTCCTCTTCTCTAGACTAAGTAATTTCAGTTCTCTCAGCTGCTCTTCACATGCCCTGTTTTCCAGCCCTCTCAGCAGCCTTACTGCCCTTCTCTGGCCCAGCTTCAGCACTTCAATGTCCTTCTGATCCTGTGGCACCCAAACTGGACCCTGTACTCAAGATGTGGTCTCATGAGTGCAGAGCACAGGGGCATGATCACTTCCCTGCTCCTGCTGGTTACCGTGTTCCTGATCCAGGCCAGGATGCTGTTGGCTTTCTTGGCCTCCTGGGCACCCTGCTGGCTCCTGTTCAGCCAGCTGTCACCCAACGCCCCCAGGTCCTTTTCCGCCAGGCAGCTCTCCAGGCACTCTTCCCCTAGCCTGTAGCTGGGGATTGTTGTGATCAAAGTGCATGACCCAGCACTGGGCTTTGTTAAACCTCATCCCACTGCCTTCAGCTCATTGCTCCAGCCTGTCCAAATCCCTCTGCAGCACCTCCCCACCCTCCAGCAGATCAACACTGCCACTTCATTTCATGTCATCTGCAGATTTACTGAGGGTGCCTCTGATCCCCTCACCGAGGTCATTAATAAAGATGTTAAACCAGACTGGTCCCAAACCTCAGTCCTGAATCAGAAATAGCCACCACTGTTTAGGATCAGAACTGACTGATCCTGTGAGTTTGACAAGTGGAAAAGGCCAGCAAAAGGCACGCAGAATCTCTCTCATTAGATTTCACACAGCAGTGACTACAGAGAGCCGTGAACGCACAGCGCTATGAATAATAAAACATCTGTGAATTACGTAACGTCACGAAGCACGATCCACATGGTCTGCGTGCGTTAACCCACAAACACAGGCCGCCACTTGTTTCATACGAAGTCAGACAAAAAATAACCAGGGTGTTTCCTAAAGATCCTGCAAGTCCATGATGCTATCCAAACCCCCTCGTCTTACTGTAGGCCATGGGAGGCTAGTGTTATCACGGAAAGGCAGCACCTCTGGAGATCATCTACTCCAATCCTTCTGTGAGAGCAGGTTCACCTAGGACAAGTTGTACAGGAACACATCCGGGCAGGTTTTTAATGTGCCCAAAGAAGGAGATGACTCCACAACCTCTCTGGGCAGGCTGTTCAGTGGTTTGTCACAGAAATCACAGAACATTACAGACTGAAAGGGACCTCAAAAGATCATCCAGTCCAATCTCCACACCACAGCAGGATCACCTAGATCAAGTCACACAGGAACATGGCCAGAACAGTTTTAAATGTCTCTAGAGAAGGAGACTCCACAGCCCTCCTGGACAGCCCCTTCCAGTGCTCACTGGGAAGAAGTTCCTTCTCATACTGATGTGGAGCCTGACTTCACAACCTCTCTGGGCAGTCTGTTCAGTGCTTTGTCATAGAAATATCTTCTCTGTTGAGATGGAACTTCCTGTGTTCCAGTCTGTACCCATTTCTCCTTGTCCTGTTGCTGGGCACTGCTGGAAAGAGTCTGGCCCCATCCTGCTGACCCCTGCCCTTTAGATATTTATAAGCACTGACAAGAACTCATCTCAGTATTCTCTTGTGTCAGCTACAAAGACCCAGATCACTCAGACTTTACTCGTAAGAGATGTTCACAGAATCATAGAATCATTCGGGATGGAAAAGACTCTTGTGATCACTGAGTCTAACCATCAACCCTACTCTACAAGGTCACCCCTAAACCACATTCCCCCCAACACTACATCCAAGCAACTTTGAAACACATCCAGGGATAGGGACTCAGTCACCACCCTGAGCAGCCCAGTCCAGAGCCTGACCACTCTCTCCAGGAAGAATTTCTTCATGATGGCCAGTCTAAATCTCCCCTGTTGGAGCCTGAAGCCCTTCCCTCTGGTTCTGTTGCTAACAGCCTGTGAGAATAGACCAGCACCAACATCTCTACAACATCCTTTCAGACAGTTGTAGAGAGCTATGAGATCTCCACTCTCCTCATCTTTGTATTCCTTCACTGTACCCTCTTCAGCAGCTCCCTGTGCTTAGTGAACCAAGAAGCCCAGAGCGGAACACAATAGTGCAGACGTGGCCTCACCAGGGCATAGCAGAGGGGAAGAAGAGCCTCTGTTAACCTGCTGGCCACACTCTTCTTAGTGCATCCTAGGATCACATTGGCCACCTGGGCACACTGCTGGCTCAGACCTCCAACTAGACTCTGTGCCGCTGATCCAAACCTTCTGAGCTCTGTCCTTCAGCCACTTTTCAGTCTGTCTCACTGCCTACTCATGTAGCCCACACTAAGCTGACCTATGAGGGTGTCAAAAGCCTTGCTGAAGTCAAGGTCAACAACATCCACTGCTCTCCCCTCATCTCCCCAGCCAGGTACACCATCATAGAAGGCTACCAGTTTGGTCAAACACTTCTTCCTGCTGACAAATCCACACTGAGTATTGATAACCTTCTTTTCCTCCACGTGCTTAGAGATAACATCCAGAACGACCTGTTCCATCACCTTTGCAGGGATGGAGGTTAGGTTGACCAAATTATAGACTCCTTGATTCTTACTCTTTTTGAATACTGGAATGACACTGGATTTTTCCAGTCCACAGGCATCTATCCTGCTCTCCATGACCTTCCAAAGGAGGATAAGAGAGTGGCCAAGTGAAATTCTTATGCCACAACAAGAAATAGTTGCATCAACAGCTCTCAGTGACAGGTAGCAGTATCTTTGGGAAACACATTGACTCAAATTATACAACTTAAGCAAATAGAATTTCCTCTTCTACATCCAACATCCTGGAGTCTACAAAGAAACGACGACTGTGAGGAGGTTTTATCTACATAGAGTCAATTCTTCCACGACGCTTGATAGTGCTATTGAAACGCACCGTTGAACTGCTAACACACAGCATCTCCTGACAATCAGAACAAGTCCTTCTTATCCCTGCAGACTGCACACAGCTTGATTGGAGCCCTCTGTTTCAGAAGTACGCCCCCTCCCACCACCACCACCCCGATGATAAATTATGTGAGGATTTGCACGCTTGCTGTTAACTTTAATGAAGGATGTGCTGCCTTTTCAGTGCTGAAGCCGGGCTGCTTTTTAACCAGCTGTGGTAGTCTCTTGACAGACCACTGAAGAAATGGATCAGTAATTACAAAGGGATTCAAAATTATGATTACTCTACTGTGTATTCTTCCTAATGACTCGCTCAGAAAGAGGAACGTAGGGTTGTTCTTTCAAACAGAAGTATGAAAGCCCTGGAGATGTAAATGAATATTACTTCTTTTTAAAAAAAAAAAAAAATCAACATTTTTTGCTGTCTCTGCGAAATTATCGAACCCATCCAATCAGTACAACCACCTCACCTAACCAAACTGCAAGTGTGTGCTGTTACTCTACGGTAAGTTGATACCATTACTGGCCACACCAGTTACACTTCACATAATTTGCCAGTTTAACACTCTGTTGCTTCCAGCAGGATGCAACGGTGGCCCGGAAGGATCAGCAATAGTGTGGCCAGCAGGACTAGGGATGGCATTCACCCCATGTACTGGGCACTGGGGAGGCCTCCCCTCAAGTACTGGGGGCAATGCTGGGCTCCTCACTTCAAGAAAGTGATTGAGGGACTGGAGCGGGTCCAGACAAGCAATGAGGCTGGGGAAGGTACTGGAGGGAAAGTCTGATGAGGAGAGACTGAGGGAGTTGGGGGTGTTGAACCTGGAGGAGATTCAGGAGGGACCACCTTCTCTCCAACTCCCTGAAGGGAGGCTGCAGTCAAACAGCAGTCAGGCTCTTCTCACAGGCAATCAGTGCCAGGATGAGAAGGCAGAGCCTGATGCTGCAGCAGGGGAGGGTTACGTTGGATGTTAGGAAGTCCTTCCTCCCAGAAAGGGTGATCAGAGCCTGGACTGGACTGCCCAGGGCAGTGGGGGAGTCCCCATCCCTGGAAGTGTTGAAGGACAGCCTGGTTGTAGCCCTTAGTGCCCTGGTCTGGCTGCTGTGGTGCTGTTAGGTCCTGGGCTGGGCTTGATGAGCTCAAAGGGCTTCTCCAGCCTCAATAATTCTAGTGATCCAAACCCCAGTGAAGTCACTGGGACACACTCCTATTTTATTGTCTTTAGCCAAGGAGAGGCTTTTAGAAAGGTTTGCGATGCTAATCACCCTGTCACAGAAGCATAGAACCTTAGTGATTGAAAGATCTTGAAAGATCATGCACTCCAGTCCCCCTGTCACAGCAGGATCCCCTACATCAATTCACACAGGAACATATCTAGGCAGGTTTTAAACATCTCCAGAGAACACCCATCTCACCACTGCCATCTCTGACGTTGTAACCTCCATGGTGAGTTAGTGTAGGGAGAGGTTTTCCCAGGAATGGAGGGTATAGGATTTATGAAATCAACAGATGGCCTCAGATTAAATGTGTTTAAAGGAGATTTTCATTTTCAGTGAAAATAATTTGCGATTGGGTATGTAACCAAACCTCAGGTATGCATTTGATCTTATCTCAGAAATAATTCAAGACAGATCAGCCAGGTTAACATATGGACTGCATTTCATTCCTTCTAATAAAAGTAGATTACAGAGGGACTAAAGCTACTTATGATATTTCAAGCTTACCGGTATTAATTTGAATAAGATAATAGATGAGGAAAGCATGACTGGCAGCCGTTCCACCTACACAAAGTACAAATCTCCTCAGCAGAATTTTCTATGGGATGCAAAACCAAGGAGCAAAAGATGGAGTGATAATCTGATCCTCCATTTCTTAATACAGTGAAACTTGTTCAGGTATCATTACACGCTGCATTCTTTCTACAAAAATCCGTGGAACATTTCTATTCAATCTTCAAGCAAAACACAGTATTGCGAAGAAGTCTTATGGAAATCTGGAGGGGTACATGGAGACATGAGATTCGTGATACATAAAAAAGGCTGCTGACATGCAGGAGCTGTGAAATGCACCCAGTGAGTTCGGAATTCAGGATTGGGTGCCAGACGTTGACGTCCATGCCCAGGACCAGAATTCCGATTGCCTTTTCTTCCCTGGTTGTGGCATGTAGGGAAGCAGCCGCTGCAGCTGTACAGGCCCTGAGAGACAGATGCCCAAGGCACGGAGATGATACAGATGTCCAGAACCTTCCCACCTGCCACCTGGTCTGAATTCACGCTGGTTACTGCAAGATGCAGATAACCATCTGTACATCTGTCTAGTACTGACAGATAAAGGTCACATTTTGTGAAAAGTTAATCACTAGAGTAAGTTATAATGAGCAGTTTTCAAAATTCAGCCTCATTTCAGTAGCTTCTACAATTCTCTCTTGGTACTGTTCAGAATGGGACAGGATATCAGACATTCAGCAACGCCAGCACCTACTGCCATTTCAAGATAATTTTTTCTAGTATATTTGCAATAAATAAGATAAAAATGAAAATCATTAGGTTTTATGGACTGTTCTCTGCCTTTTTTTTTTTTTTAATCACAGTAGACAGAAAGAGTCAGTACTCTGAAACAGCAAAACTGAAATTACCCTGCCAGAGCTCATGATTTTTAGTTTTTAACTTCAACACATAGAAGGGCTGACAAGTGCAGATGAAGAGTGTCCCTAAATGTTTAATATAAGGCTTCAGCTAGTGAATTCCCACTGACATGCACAAAAAATTAGTATCACAAAATCAGAGAACATTAGAGATTGGAAGGGACCTTGAAAGATCATTCAAGTCCAATCCCTCTGCCACAGCAGGATCCCCTAGATCCAGTCGCACAGTAACATGGCTTACATGGGTTTTAAGCGTAGTATTTACTCAAGCTTTCATTCACATATCCTCTACTGTAAGATGGTTCATGGCTATTTACACAGATACACAGGTCATTAGGGATTGGAAGAGACCTCTATGGATCATCGAGTCAAAATCCCCTGCTCAAGCAGGACCACAGAATCAAGGATAAAATCACAGAATCATTCAGGTTGGAAAAGACCCTTGAGATCACCAAGTTCACTCCTTAATCCTACTCTACAAGACCACCCCTCAACCACCCAACAATACATCTAAGCGACTTTGAAACTCATGCAGGGATGGGGATTCAACCCCCACCACCCCAGGCAGCCAATTCCAGTACCTGACCACTCTCTCCAGGAAGAATTTCTTCCTGATGGCCAGTCTAACCCTCCCCTCTTGGACCTTGAAGCCCGTCCCTCTGCCACTAATGATCTGTGAGAAGAGACCAGCACCAACATCTCTACAGTGTCCTTTCAGATAGTTGTAGATGAGGTCTCCCCTCAGCCTCGTCTTCCTCAAACTAAACAGCCCCAGCTCTCTCCATCTCTACTCATCACATTGATTCTTCAGGCCCCTCCCCAGCTCCACTGCCCTCCTCTGCACTCGCTCCAGCACCTTGATGTCTCCCTCATACTGAGGTGCCCAAAATTGGACCCAGTACTCAAGGTGCGGCCACCCCAGTGCTGAGTACAGTAGGAAAATCACCTCCCTACTCCTCCTGGACACAGAGTTTCTAATCCAGGCCAGGATGCCATTGGCCTCCTTGGCCACCTGGGCACACTGCTGGCTCAGACTCAGCCTAATAGGTCACATAAAACGCATCCAGGTAGGAACACATCCAGATGGATAAATACTCCAGACAGGTATGCCAGGGAAGCTAAGGTGCTTTCACCCCATAGAAGCAGGTCAGTGTCATCACCAAGAATGAATGCAATGACGGAGCACTGGAACAGGCTGCCCAGAGGGGTTGTGGAGTCTCCCTCACTGGAGATATTCAAGACCCGACTGGAC